>PVJH01004884.1:0-83419 GCA_004026705.1 Nesogale talazaci | reverse complement strand
AACAGGGGAGGGGTTGGAGGAACTGACACCAGGGGCTGCGGAAAAGTGCAGATGTTTGGAGAATGTGACGGCAGTGGACGTGCAAGGGTTCTTGTCACAGTATGTTTATTTATGTATTGGAAAAATGATGTACAAGCCCCTAATAAAATGGTTTCTAATTTTAAAAAAGAAAAAGCCACATAAATAGGTGCCATAAGGTTGTGACCTGTTTGACAGGTTTGATACCAACCCTGTCCACTTTCATATATCAAGTTGACATGAAAGTATTTATCACACACCACTCCTTGGCAACTTGATACCCATACAAAACTCTATAGCCATACATAATCTCAAACAAGAATAATAATAAAACCATGTATGTACCTAGCCTGCCACATTTAAACCTTATATTCTATAAATAAACAAAACAAAAATATTTTATGACTGACAAAAATATTTTATGGCTCTAAGAATATCTACATGTTAACCCTATAACTGTAACAAAATCCTAAAACTTGCAAGCCTGCCACTTCATGCCTTATTGCCTTTATATCCCCTCACTTGGAGTTTATAATTTCTATGCCACCAATTTCTATCAGTCAGGTGCTCTGAGGAGATAAGCATAGTCTTTGATGTGAAGAATTTCATTTCACTGGGAACCCTGTGGGTCAGCATCCATGAGCAAAGTGAAAGCAGACAAAGCCATGCATCAAAATTCCACAGGTAATATGTACCTATTCCAAGGCCCCAAAATGTAATCGTCACCTGGTCTGCTTTGAGTCAGTTCAGTATGGGTTGCCGCACTGACTGAACCTAACCAGTATGTCCATTGTCCTCCTCGCCTCTCAACCACAGGGCCCAGTTACAATTCTCAACAAAGCTACCCTCCTTGTTGACGCTCAGAACATAGTCTCAAACTGACACAACTCTTTGTACTTCAGATTTCTCTAGTTCCTGTGAACAAGTCCACGAGTGTCTGTGGCCAAACTCAGCACTTATCTCTTTTGTTGCTTTCCCCCAATTTCCACCAACAAGTGGATCCAGGTGGTCACCTAGTGAGTATTTCAGGTTACTTTCAAGCTCGCTTTAACATTTAGTCCTGTAAGAGAGGTTTCCTTCATGTTTACTTTTTTTTTCTAGCTATAGGTACAAACCACTGGTTCAAAATTTAAAAATCCAGAGTGGCTCCTTTTTTTATTTCTTCAGTTTGCTAACAATTTTCTTGCAAATATTCAAATGAAAATGTCCTGAGCACTCAAGGAACTGGGTGGGACTTAACTTTTCGAAGTCTTCTTCACAGGTATTTCTTACTAAACCATTTAACAGATACAATTTAATTTACAAAGGTAGTGGGCTTACAAACTCTTTACTCATACTTCACCAAAATCATTTCTACCCACACTGTACCACAAAGAGTTGGTAGAAGAATATAATATTAGGAGAGTCAATATTCTATAAATTTTTGACACAATGATTAAATTAGTGAAATTGAATCTTCTCTTATAAAAACTGTTCCATTTGTATGCAATATTACCTTAGTCCTCTAGCATTACCATGCCAGAACTAGACATTCTGGCAGTCATATCAACTAAGTATCATGGACTTCACTAAGAGAAGTTCAAGAGGCTTTTTCACCACCCAAGCAGCAGTTTAATAGTCACTACATTAACTTCAAACATTTCAAATAGGTATAACCAAAGATAGCTTCTAAAGATCAAAAGTTTCACTTCCCATGCCCTTTCAGACAACAACTTAGTAAACCATGTGAGAATATCTGGTCTCGTCTATCCAAAGTAGAAAAACTCCCATAAGGCAGAGGTCAAGCAAATCTCTACTCTCCATATTCATGATTTTTTCTCTCTCTGATACCCTACTTCCAAGCTGCCATAGTTTGACTAAAGAAATATGTGCAGAGACACCTATCTATAAAAAAGAGCTTTATAACAAAGAATGATTTTATATCAAGAAAGCACCCCAACCCATTTCAACTCAAATCCCTAAGTTCAATGCTAATTCATGCATTGCTCTTCAGACTCTGGCAGTCATAAGCAATGTTGCAGAATGCAGGAGGTCACCAGTTGCAAAGTCACGTGGATGCGAAGTTTGTAGAAACATGCCAGGGGTTGGGAAGCTCTCAGGGTCACTGACAGAGAAAGGTGAAGGTTCCCAGGACCCTACTTATGAGAAGACCACACCCACATGGAGGCACCATCAGACTATGACCCTGTTGACACCTTTGATACCACCTCTACATTTTCACACAACAATTTGACATAAACTTATTTAACTAGCAAAGTGACCCAAGTGACGTGCTATAGACTTGTGAGACTTAACAATTAAGTTAACAATTCATGTATTGAAGTCAGAAGTCATCTTATATTTGTATTATTTCCTATTCTCCACAATGTTTTAAATTCCATACCATTGGATAAACTGACACTGTTAACGTAATCATCTAATGCTCCAAAAGATGATTTATAATGTTCTCTACCATGAAATATTGATCACATTTATAAAGTGAACGAAAGACATATATAAACTATAAATATATAAATTGATGTGGCACTTCATTTAATTCTAGTCCCAATCTAAGAACAATTAGTTCTTGCTCAACACTCACACTAAGAGTATATCATTTGAGACATGGGTTCTATTGTAAAGTGTGATGGAAAAACTAGACAGTGCTTGGTTTTCAGAAAGAATACCATCTGGGGTCTAAAAGGCTTGCTTTTAGACAAGCAGCCAACAAAGGAAGGAGTCAACTAAGTCCACAAGGAAGAAGAAACCTACCAGTTTGTGTAATTCAAGGGTTGTAAGTAAGAAAATCCAAATTCAAAGGAAGGTATGATGTCAATTTGAACTGTGAACACTCAGTTTGCCAAAGGCTATGGCTGATCTACTGTGTTAGTCCAGGTAGAGTAGAAAAACAAATTCCTAGACACACTCATATGTGTATAAGAAAGTTTTATATAAAGAGTAATTGTATATTAAGAAAACATCTCAGCCCAGTTCAGATCAAGTCCTTAAGTCTGATATTAGCCCTTATGTCCAATCCAATCTATAAGCTCCTCTTCAGTCTCACAAAACACAATGATGTCAAATGCGGGATAATTAGAGTCCAGTGGGTTGAAAGTCTTGTGAATCCAGTGGTATTGTAAGCATCTCAGTGCTGGCATGGGTCTCCTGATAACTCCTCCAGCTCAGGGCACTAGCATAGTTCAATGAGTCTTGTGAATTGTAATGTCTCTCAGGGAGACAGTAGAGAGAGATAGAGTGTCTCCAGCTTCCAAGGAGGACTACAGGAGTTCCCAGAATCCTCAGGAGAAGGCCATGCCCACACAGAGGCCTCATTGGCTATGATCTGATTGACAGGCTACACTACACACCTTCACTCTTAGACCTCTCAAATTGACAAACTATTATAGAACTGCCACACCATGGAAGCCTGAAATCCATTTGCATGGTGCACACATGGATTAAGCCTCTTTTAAATTTCCTCTGAACATTGGTCAGGGATGTGAATAAACTTGTTATCAAACAGGAAGCATTGTAAAGTTAATTATGCTTAGTGTAGTCAGTTAGATGTAAGTGTGATACCTTAACATTTGATATCCCTTTCGACCCATTTTAAAGTTTTTGTTCCAGTTTTTAATATTGTCTACTTTTTTTTTCCCACTGAGATTTCCTATATTTTGTAAAGTCATCGTTCTTTGTTGTTTGCTTGCTTCTTGTTTGTGTTTTACGTGATTTACTCTATTTGAAATTCAGAATAGATAAGTATAGGTCTTTTGAGATGGCATGGGGTGGAGGAGAACTAGGGAGCTAGCTTGAGTGGTGGAAAACTATTATGAAATTAATTGTGATGGTGATTGCATAGTTTCTTAATATGATTAAATAATTCAATTGCAAACTACATTTTAAAAAATATCCACAGAGGGTGACTCAACAAAATGCAGAAATTTTCAAACAATATCATTGATAACATTTACTCCTTTGGGGACTAAGGAGAAATTAGAAGAAACTGTGTCCTTAGGGAATATTCTGCAGGCCAAAGAAGTCTAGAATTCCTGAGAGTGCAAACATAAAATATGCACCAGATATTTCTGGCAGCCATCCATTTGATTTATTGCCATTTTTAGGTGCCATTGAGCTGGTCTGCACCCACAATGATTCTATGTACAAAAAAATAAATCATTTCCCAGTCCTGTTCCATCCTCACAATTATAATGCTTAAACTCATTACCAAAGCCACCTGTGTCATTGGCTGCCTTCTCTTTTTCACCAAATGTCTACTTTACCAAGCCCTTGTTTTTTCATGAACTGTTCCCTTCTGATAACGTCAAAATACCTTAAACCAGTATCAATCTTCCTAATGCCATGAACCTGTAATACAATTCCTTGTGCTGTGGTGACCCCCCCCAACTATAAAATTATTTTCATTGCTACTTCATAACTAAAATTTTACAACTGTTCTGAATCAGGTGACTCCTGTGAAAAGGCTACTTGATCCTCTGATTGAGAACCACTATTTTAAACAAAGACCACCATTTTCAAGGAGTATTTTGACTATACTTCTTTCAAGACAGATTCTTTTGTTCTTCTAACATTTCACGGTATAATCAACATTCTTTGTCATTATCATAATTCATATGGGATCAATTCTTCTCTCATCTTCTTATTCACTGTCCAGTTTTCTTCACATGCTTATGAAGAAATTTAAAGCACTGTGGCTTGAGTTAGGCACACCTTAGCTCTAAAAGTTGCATATATATTCTTTAAGACTTTTAAGACATCTTGTATAAAGATTTGTTGAATGCAATACGTTGCTTCATTTCTTGTCTGCTGCTTCTACGTGTGTTGATTGTCAGACCAAGGAAAACTGAATCCTGGACAGATTCACTGTTTGCTGTTTCTTGTGGTCACATATTGGTCAGGCTTTCAGGATCCTGCTATTCTTTATATCAAGGTGTAATCCATATTAAAGGCTCTGGCCTTGGTTTTTCATCAGTAAATGTGTCAAGTCCTCTATTCTGGGAACCCTGGTGGTATACTGGCTGATTGTTGGTTTGCTACTCACACTTCAGTTGTTCAAAACCGCAGGAAAAAGACAGAAGTTATAGTTTCAGAAATTCACAGGAGAAGCTCAACTCTGTCCTATGATTCAGAATGAACTCCATGGCAATTGGTTGAGTTTTAAGCGTTCAGGAGGAAGCAGTCTCTCACCTACATTTCAAAGATTGCTAATGAGTTTTCATCCCCTATGAATGACACATTTTTTTGTGAGGTAGTCCAATTTGGGGGAATATTTGGTCAGCAAACAGATTGAACACTTATGGTAAAATGATGTCACTCTAATGCACCCCTTTCCTGTTATGAAACCATTAAGTAGCCAATTTTTCTATTCAAATGAATGCCTCCTGGTCTAGGTATAGGTTTTGCATGAGCACTTGATCCACACAGTCCAATGCTTTTGCATAGTTAATAGAATATATGTAAATATATTTCACATCTTCTCTGCTCTCAGCCAGGATCTATCTAGTTTCAGCACTGATACCTCTTTCTTAACGAGGCTACACTAATAGTCATACTTTGGAGTTTGTGCAGTCATTCTCATTGTCTTCCTTTTCAACCTGAGTGGACATGCTTACAATCGAGGCTCTGTTTGGTACTTGGTCTCCAACCTTGCTCAGCTTCACTATCATCTTTTCATAAATTTAGAAAATTTGATTTCTGTGCATTCCATCTGGTGAAATCTTCAAGTATAGTTGCAATTTATATCATTGAAAAAAACATATATTAGCAATGAAGAAATTATTGGCCTTGCAAAATTCTATTATTTGAATTCCAGCATAGTTTTTATTTTCAAGTGCGTACTTTTTGACAGCAGATCATTCCCCCAATCAGATTTATTAGAATCCTATTTTTATTCATAATTGTCTCCTCAATTTTGGAATTATTGAAATTTCAAGGACTGAAAGCTCTCTTTCTGAAGTTGTATGATACACTGTGTATAGTAATTTTGTAGAAAGGGTTTCCCTGAATTTTCTCACATACATCAATCTGTGATTCAAAAGAAAACAACAAAAGAAAAGAAAATGCTGAAATTTCCCTCACAACAGTCACCCTCTTGGCTTCCAAGTGTTCTTGTTTTTGCCCAGGAGCCCCCTGGTGTGGTGTTTTGAGAGAGGAAAGAAAAACTCAGAAGACAGTCCTCCATAGAAAGTCCTAAGCTTCTAGCATGTATTTTTTGTAATTGTCACTGATGTTTTGCTATTGACTTTTCTTTGCTTTCCTCCCATTAAAATCTGTAATATGTAACTGCTGGGAGGTATCAATTTTCATATTTGAGTAAATTTATATGGATTTCCTGTACACTAAAGACTTCCAAATGAAATCAATCACTGTGATGCCTACAGCAGTGGTCTAGGATTGGACATGAGATGCACATGATATCTTCCATTCTTTTCAAGAGTTGGAAGGAGAACACACTGCTTTTGGTGCTGGAGAAGCTTTTCAAAGAACCATTCACTGATGTAGAAAAGACTGGTCATTTAAGCATTAAATGATGTTTTATGATGGCAAGAACAGCAGAGGGTAAAAACCTTTAAACATTTGTTTGTAGCTCTTTCAATATTTATTATGGAATGTTTCAGTTTAGGGATACGATTAGCATCCAAGAATTAAAAAAAAAAACAGAGTTAACCTAGTTTGAAGACCATACCAGCATTCATAATGAAATATATGAGTTGAAAATTGCACGTTATTCAAGATTTGGGGAATAGTTGCTAGAGTAGTTTCAACGATTTCTTGTGTGGATTTACTTGTGCATGTTGTGTATGAGTGTGTTTCTCTTCACATGTGGTAAATATTAACATCTACAGGCTTAGCCATCGGAATTCATGTTAATGCCTATTACCAATGAGACTCCTTTTTAGAAACCATAAAACAGAAATCTGACAATAAGTGCTGAAGATAACAGTTTATCAATTAATTACCTGACAAAGGCAGAAAATATGAAAAAATCCAAAAACCTGTGGAAAAGTCACTCCTGAGGATTTTTCTTTGTAGATGAAATTCATTTCAACTTTATTTCTTTGTGTGTGTATACCCAGATTTCCATTTTTCATGTACATTTTAAATTAAGATTCTCTGATCTGTATATTTTAATTTAATATGACTGAATATAGTTTATTATTTGGCACAGATTTATTGTTATAAAAAGCACCCACTGATGTCATGGAAAAGTCTATGTATGAAATGAGGACAAACAAATGACTCATTTTTCATGAACATTGGCAATCAATATTATACTCTCCTCAAACAGGAAAATGATTTTTTACTAAAATGTTCAACTGTGTTTGCTTATATATATTTCACTGGAGCCATGCTACAGAGGAAAGTTTTAAAAAGATGTGATGTGATTTGCAGGACCACAAATAATGTTATGAAGTAGGTAGTTTCAAATGAACAGCAGGAGATCCATGAACTCTGATAGCTGCATGGTGATAAGTTAACCCCATTATGTAGAGTTACTTGTACCTGTGTGGTATTTCATTGGGTGATAATTATTCTCTTGGCTCTTCTACTGGAATTTTATTAATGACTTCTTGTTTCATATATAGGTTTACCATGAGAAGAGAACTGTCCCTATAAATGTATTGAGCTGCAATTATATGCCAGACTTCATGCTAGGATTTTAAGGTACAACAACAAACAATAGTATGTCATTGACATGTTGTGGATCATGCCTTCTAAGAGAACATTGGCAATAAACCCATATGTAAGTAAAAATCACAGATTACAATTAGTTTTAATAATGATATAGTTATTCTTTTATTCCAATTGAAATTTACCAGTATATATATGATGATTAGCAAATAGTTTATTTTTTTGCTGTTTTTTTAGAAGGGTAATTCTAGCCTTTTTTTATGTTTCATTTAAAATACAGATGTCCTTTGTCCTATTTTCCTCTTTGTCATTTTTCAGGCTAGCTTTTCTGCAGCTGAATAAATTCAGCTCACCATTAGCTACACAACATGTAAAATATTACATAATTTATTAGAAATGAGGGCTTCTGCAACAAATTCTATAAAATGGGTAGCTTAAGGAAGTTCCAGATCAAGGGGTGGTTCCTTTCCTAGACTCTGAAGGAGAATCAGCTCTCGCTGCACGCAAGCTTTAGTCAGCAGTCTTTGTGCTCCTTACCTTGTCGCTGTCCCACTCCACTCTGCATCTGTCTTACTTCACACAACCCGCCCCCTCTGGGTTTCACTGTCACACAGTCTCCCATACTTCACTGAAATGAAGACAATCTAATCCAAAATTATACCCACTTGAGATCATTACCTTAGTTATATCTGCAAAGAACTGATAATCAGATATATAAAGTTATTATACATAAACAAATTCTGAGGTTCTTAACACATTTCCTATATACAAAAAATACTAAATTAAATTATATTTTGATTTATAATTTATAACCCAACTCACTTGCAAATAATATTTTTCATTCCTAAGCATGGAGAAAGCATCATAGATTAGACTTACAGGTTGCCTTGAATGAAAGTCGGTGAAGCAGAAAGGTACAACAAGAGGTCCATTCACCACCAGCACTCAGAAAATCTTGTGTAAACTTGTGACCACGACATTGGCAGTGACCCTAGAGGCCAGGTAGAATTGCCTCTGAGGCTGCCTCCTCCTGTAAAGCAGTTCAACCTCAGAAAGCCACAGGAGCAGGCCCACCCTGTCCTACAGGGTCACCACAATTCAGAATCAACATAATGGCTGTTAGTCTGGGGACTTGGGTTTTTTAAAGTGCTTAAATGTAATACTTTTTAGATTACGTGAACACTGACAACAACATTGTTATGTAAAATCTTTCTATGTTGTGTTATGTAATTATTAGTGGCAACATGATTTGTAACTGTCAGAAGTTACTAGTTTTGTCCTTTTTCTCTTTTTTCTTTTATTACTGTTTTATTTTCGAAAAAAATAAAGTTGATAAAAGATTCATGAATACTAATTACCACAGTATTGCTACCAAAGCAGCAGAAAATTTGACAAAATCAGCGTCCCTAAAAACACCAGTGGGAACAGAATAGCAGAAAAAAGTTTGTAGTATGTACAAATGAGACCAGATGATTCACAGGGTGACTACATGGCACAGATACTACATCTGACTCCACAGAGAGAAAGAATTCTTTGATACTGGAGCCCTCGGTTACCCTGTCACAAGGCGGGGTCAGGCATGTCTCCCTCTTTTGACATCAACTTTCCCTCCCATGACTCTCTGCTCTGCTGCTGGGTGTGGGATTTGGGTACAGTGGCTACTCAGACCTCACAGACAGCGTTCAAAGTTATTGGGGTGAAAGGGTAATCAGGGACATTGACAGCTTACCACAGGTCAGTATCACTAACTAAACAGTAAGGATTGGTCCATAGCAGTACCTCTCCTCACTCAGTAAAAAGCGTCTCTCTCTCTCTCTCTCTCTCTCTCTCTCTCTCTCTCTCCCTCGCGCCCCCCCCTCCCTCCCTCAGCCTTTGGTCTCTTGTTCCCATGGCTTCTGCTTGTGGGCCCCAAAGCCCATCTGTGGCTGAGCTTCTTAGTCTTATCTTCTCAATGCTGCTCTTCTGCAGCTTCTTGCCTGGTTTCTGGTCTGCAGTGGCACTGCCACTGTCCCTCACACCACACAGAAAGGAAGTGTCTGCTAGTGCCCTCCTTCCCTTTTTCTTAAGGTTACAATTTTAATTTTATATTTTACAAAAAAAAATCTTAGTGGCTTCAATGTAGCCTTCATTACATTTAATACATTTGTTAAATCTTCAATTACATTCTCGGAAATATTTCCTTTTAGGAACTCATTCTCTTTGCTTCTGAGATGACTCTCTAATAGACAGAGGAGTGGTTTTAATGGAGGTGTGGTTTCTGTCTTTCAGCAGACCATACTCTCAAGGAAACAATGCATGCTCATTAGCAAGGTGAAGACTCCAAATTCATCTCTCCTTAATCCTCCCTGTGACCGAGGATTAAGCCTCAAAAATCAGATGATAATCATGGTCATAGAGGTTAGAATTTATAAGAAATTAGAAAAGAGTTTTGGGTCAGAAGAACCATATCAAGAAACTTCTATTCATTACAAAGGATTATAATTGGGTAATAATGTCATTTCTGACTTGAACTCCTTGGAAAATTCAAAAGGTAAATTTCCCTAAAGTGTTTAACCTAGTAAGTCTATTGATATATGTAAGCCGGGATTACAAAATTTGGGGTTTTTATTTTAATTATGCTATTGTTGTCATTGTGGTTAGGTACCTTTAAGTCAGAGATGACTGACAGAAACTCTGTGTATAACTGAGCTAACCACTGTCTACTCCTGCCCTATCCTCACTACCCTTCTTATGTTTGAGGCACTCAGTGCAGCCACTATGTCAATCCACCTCAAGGCCTGTCTTAAGTTGGGTGGTCTAGAGAAGCAAATCCAGTGATGCTCATAGATGCATAAGAAATAAATTTATATAAAGAAATAATTATATATTAAAAAGGCATCCAATCCAATACAACCCAAGTCTAAAGATCTGAATATTCTTTTCCCTAAGTCCTTCTTCACACTCCAATAGCCACATGTCATGATGCAGACTGCAGGAAGATCACTGGTTGGTGGATGCAGAGTAATGTGGATTCAGCAGTCTCAGGAAACAGACAGGAAGTCCACAGCTCCCAGGCTCATTGGCAGAGTTCCATAAAGAAGGTAGATTACAGGGCAGAGGGAAAATCTCATTGTTCACCTTACTGTTATACAAAAGGCTTATGATATCAAGGTGGTCAGTCATCAAGTCATCAGGTTGTGACTTGACTGACAGATTTCACTTCATTCCTAGCCAGGAGTGTCCAGTTGACATAATCCCCAACTACTGCAGAAGTCGTCTTCTGAGCAGTCTTTCCTATTGACCAAGAGGGATAAGCTTTTATGGACCAATCTCTCCTTATTACATGTCCAAAGTATGTATAGATACTTGTTCTTGCTCTTGTTGGTTCCAACCCATATGCACAGAATAATGAACCATCTTCTGGAAATGTGCAATCTTTATCATTGTTCCTTTGCCTGAGCTCATTATTGTGGCCACTGTGTGAATCTGTCTTGTTGAGAGTCTTTCTCTGTTTTTCTTCCCCTCTACTTTACCAAACATGATATCCTTTTCCAGGGACCAGTATCTCCTGACGATATGCTCATAGTCTGTAAGACGAACTCTCCCCATCCTTGCCACTAAGGAGTGCTCTAGCTATATTTCTTCCTAGTATATTTGTTTGTCCTTGTTGCAATTGAAGGTCCTTTCGGTGTTCTTCACCAGTACCATAATCCAATTCTTTTGTCTTTCGTACTCGATTTCAAATTTCATATGTATATGAGGAAATTAAAAACACCATGGTTTGCTTCAGGTCCACCTAAATCTTCAAAGTAATATATTTGCTTTTCAATGCTTGAGAAAGTTCTTGTGCAGCAGATTTACCCCACACAAAGTATCTTTTGATCTTTTGAGTGTTGCTTCTATGAGCTTTGATTTTGGGTCCAAGCAAAATAAATCCTTTACAACTTTCTCGCCTCTGCCCCCAATTTTTCATGCTATTACATGTTGGTCCAGTTGTAAAGCTTTTTTTTCTCTCTCTTGATTTGTAATCCATTGACTGCAATCCTTGACCTTCACCAGCTTACTCTTCAAAACATAGGGACATTTTAATAAAAAAGTTAAATTTCTGATGAAATACTACACACATTATTTACAGACAGTTCTTTTAGTTCACCCCTTCTAACAAATATCACATGGGGCAGTTGATACCCTCCATGTCTCCTAATGATGAAATGGCTATGCTTTTATTCCTACTGCATCAATGTTTACAAGCTCATATTTAATCTGTTTAACCATACGTTAACAGGCAAGGGTATACTGACAAGCTGGTGATGGCTATATACGTGGATCAAAAGTTGGAGATTTAATAGGAAGTCATGAAGATAATAGTTATGCCACTGAATTATCAATGGGCCCTTTAATATAATAGAAGACTACATAAAGAATTGGGGAATATTGGTAGAATCCGAATTTTTTTCAGTTATTCTACATAGACATTGTGGTAGTAGATTTCCCATTAACTTGTACTTGTGTAAGAGTTCACCTCTTCATCCGGGCACAGGCTGATGAAGCCTCCTAGGAGGTGTTGCTTCTATATGAGACACACATGATTCCCACCCCCTTCCATCCCTCTACTTTTCTGCTTGCTGGGACCCTGTGCCTGCTTCCAGGGGAGAGTCTAGGTGGTCTACCTGACTCTGAAACCTGTTGTCACCCTGCCATTCTTCACTGATCTCAGATCCATGTGAATCTGCTTCCACTGGCCTATGATATTCCTGCATCTTACTTTCTCTGTCAATTCATTGAATGCTATCACTTAGCCCCTACCTGAAAAGGACTCAATGATGCATTTGCAGGCAAATGTCTAAACTCGTTTAAGGGAGTCCTCCTCTCAATCTGGTTGACATCAAAGAGCAATCACAGGAGTGTTCAGAGAGATTGAATTCAATCCACAAATTTGTCTCCTACTGTTTTGATAAAAGATGTATCCTTGTGGCACTTTCTTTGGAGTTCTATGGATCTATTTTGATAAATCCACTCTAATATGCCAATTCTCCTAAATGTCTGGATACCTTCTTCTGTGGTATACTTAGATACTATGAGTACTCCTGTATAACCTAAGTTTTTCAACATTTTTAATGCAGCTTTTATGATAAATTTAGCTATGTCAGCGGATATTCAAGTGCCCCAGGTTATACTCAAATATATATAGTAAGTCTGACACTTGAACTTCACTTAGTGTTGCCATTTCAAAACCTAACCCAATTCGATGCAAGACCCAATTTCACCAGAAGATGATAGGGTTTTCTCTTATAGAAAAAGGCTTATGACACCAAAGGGATGTCATATGGCTGTGTCACAATTGATAGTCTGAACTCTTCCCCTGCCCGTAGCAAGGAGTGTCTAGGTGGTTTAATCTTTAATGATCACAAGCAGTTGTCATAAAAATAATGTAATTTGGAAATAGCCTCTGAAACTGGAAGTATAGTTGTTAGCACAATCTATGAGATATTACATGTCTTAGGCTGAGAAACAAAACAATTGGCTCTCAAGTATTCCACATATAGAGAGAGGTTTGTGCCCAGACACAGAATTGTAGAGTGCGTTGGAAATTCCAAGTCTGTGTGTCAGGTTTCTCCTGACTTATTTCTCTATATGGGCTGATGAACTCACTATTGGCAAGGAGACAACAAACCACTGGTTGGAGAGGTAAATGAATTGTTCAGATCAACAGATAAGCCTGCAAATACAGAGGTGAGTGAGCTCATGGTTGACAAGGAAGACAACAGGCACTGTATGTGTCAGCAGATAGATTGTTGTCCCAAATCCAAAGAACTAGAGGTCTTAAGCCAGATATAGGATCCCGACTTCAAAAAAAAGGCAAGCTAGCTTTTCCACAGGGTCTACTGAGGAAGTTCCATATCCTCTAGGTTTCAACATGGTGGTGGTATAGGACCAGATGTCAAACCACTGTCAAACTGTCTGTCCCTTTCAAGTTGACATACAACCTCAACTATCACTCTCACAGAAAAGATGAACTATAAATGCAAAGTAAATTTGACCTATTTCAAAATTTTAATTTTGTTCTTTAAGTGGAAATTAGGAAAGGTGACAAAGAATTCAAAAATAAAGACAACAAACATTATCCATTTAGGTATATGTGTTCTGCTTCTGTAACTATTATGGCCTACTAAACCCTATGAGGCCATTCTCCTCTGTTCTCTAGGATCTGCTGTGAGTCTCATTTTACTCCAAGACAAACAGCTTATGCCTTCAAAAGGAAACTAGCAGAGAATGCTTAAGAGAACATTAATGTGACTAAAATTTAGCAATTGATTTTGTATTAAGAAATTTATCAGTCATAGCTTTATGTGATTTGCTGTATGGAAATATGCTTTATAAACAGTAGTGGATTCTTTTCATCATGACCCTCAGGTTAAAAATAACTGCAGTCCTAAACATATGGTCTTAAGAAAAAAAAATCTACTTATATATTTCCATGAGGCAAATGTGCCAACATTTAAGAAATTAGGCAGAAAGAACCATGTGTCTAGGAGAGCAGCTATTTTAGGTTATATCTTTTTAACTGCTACAACAGACATATTTTCAGTTTTGCAATATTTATTTGAAATCTAAACACCCCCAAATTCTATGCACAATATATTATAAAAAAACCTGATTAACTGATTTTAAAAAGAGCTAGGGTATAACCAGGGAGAATGAGACAGAGGACAAAGAAGAGATAGAGGCAGGGGTTAAAAATTATATGACAGATTGATATAAGCATTAGTGAGTTTCTTTAACCTTGTTTCATTCTCATTTTTACCTAGTGTTAGTCTGAGTAGACTAGAAAAACAAATTCAAGCATATGGATAAAAGGGAAAGGTTTATATACAAGAGGAGTGGAAAATTGAGAAAACATCCCAACCGAGTCCAATCCAAAGTCATAAGTCCAATATTAGCCCATATGTTCGATACCAAGCTATAAAGTCTCTTTCCCACTCATGAAGCACATGCAGTAGAGGTGTCCCAGAGCTGGCAGGGGTCTCCCCATGGCTCCTCATTTCTAGAGTTCAGGGTCCATCAGCAGTATCCATTGGTGGTGGGAGCATCGAGCACTGGCAGAGGTCTCTCTGTGGCTTCTCTGGCCCCAGAGGTCTAGTTCCACTAGGGCAAATCCATGTGGCTTCTCTTCCTGCTCCTCCATTCTCCAGGAATCAGGATGGATCAACATGCTGTCATCTCATCTTGTCAGGAATTTGTTGTCTCAGAGACTGACTCCCAGAGACTGAGAGTCAAATCTCCCTTCTCCAATTGGGAAGTACCACGAGACTTCCCAGAATTCTCAGGCAAAAGCCATGCCCACACAGAGGCCTCATCGGCTACTCATTGGCTATCTCCAGATTAATAGGTGTGGCAGTCATGTGCTTATGCTAATTTTATGAGTGAAATGTAGGGGTGGAGTCTAGCCTGTTAGTCTGGAGATAGCCATTGAGTAGCCAATGAGGCCTCCATGTGGGCATGGCTTTCTCCTGAGACTTCTGGGAAATATCGCAATATTTTCCTCGTGAAGATGAAAGACTATCTTCCCCAGTTATTGGGAGTTAGTGTTAGAGTCGATTAATCATGGACAAGAAAAGATGGCAGCATCCGAGAAGCTGAAGCAGCCAGAGCAGAATCCACATGACTTTACCCTGATGTAGCCAGACCTCTGAAGCTGGAGAGGACAGATGTAGACTCCTGCAAGCTATGAGTTACTTCTATTACCACTGGATGCTGTTGATGGACCTCAGCCTGTGAGCCCTGGAAGCGATGAGCCATTGGAGACCCCTGCCAGCGCTGGGATTCTGTACCCACTGACCAGTGACTTCGTGAGTTGGAAGGATACGTTATAGACTGATATTGGGCATATGGGCTAATATTGGACTTATGACTTTGAACTGGACTGGGTTGGGATGCTTTCTCAGTGTTCCATTCCTTTTGTATATAAACCATTCCCTTATATCCACATGCATGTCTATGAAATTTGTTCCTCTAGTCTACTCGGATTAACACAACAGACTAGACTCCACCCCTACATCCCAATCATGAAATTGACATCACAAATACATGACCGCAACTTTCATCCACAGCATTTCTGTTCTACTCCAATCTTTCCATTTGAAATTGAAAAGACCTTATGATTCATAGAATACAATCATAATGTACACATATAACACTGACATCCCTTAGAGTCACAATGGTTAATCAGACACAGAAGGAGACAGCCTCCTAAGAGATAATATAAGGAAACATTACATAAATTAAGATCCAATTAAGAAATAAATGATGCACTCAAGATAATTTGGGAAGTGTCAGATGAATTTGTATCAAAGGTAAGGACTCTGAGTAAAGAAATAAACATATTAATGTGGGAACCAATAATCTAGCATCAAGCAACAATCCTGGTGCAATGTATTCAGGGATGGAGAAATTAACTCATCCTAGAAAAGAAAAAATGGAGTCTTGGTGGTTTCATTGTTTACCCATTAGGCTGTTACTCACAATGTCTTCTCAAACATAGACCTCCAGGGGTTTTATTTTTATTCATGGCATCATCAATATTATTTGAGGTATTAATTCCCTCCAAATTTGCCAATGCTTTAGAATGTATTCTATATGTGGCAATATTTCTTGCATGTCACTTAAAATATGCAGAAAATATTGATTCATTTGTATTCTTAGTTCATGTGGACCTTTTTAGAAAGTACTGAGAGAGATTACCTGAATGAGGAGATGTTGGTTTAAATTATTTGTTTTCTCAGTGTCTTACTTCTTCATTTAAATGGTAAGTGAATGGCAGAATATGTTCCTATTGTCATCATTGGTAATTCTCTGACCTAGAAATTTGTAAAATGGATTCAATCGTCCATTTATTTTGTATACTTTTAAACTTCTAAGTCATCAACATTTTCTGAGATAATGTCGTACTCTATTGATTAACATTTCCTGCCTTTTAATGGATGGGGGAGAATGAGAAATAAGCAATGTCATGGAGATCTTGGCAAAGACAACAAGGTAAGGGCTATAAATACTGCATTTGTGCTTTGGTTATGTGGCCATGGCTCAAAGTTAATGGTTTTGGCAGTCCTAGATGGAGCAATGCTCATTGACTGACTAAAAGGTCAACTACTTAATTCATGAGCTGTCCTTCCAGAATAAAGACACTGATACTGACATACTGGCAGGAGAAATTATTATTGAGACTGTTGACAGAATAGTGATGATGGTCTAAAAAGAATCCTTTCTCTTTCTTTTGATCCCTGCCTTTTGTGATCAATGACACTTAAGCCAAGTCAGGATCAAGAGGGGACATTTATATATCTGTTGGGGGGCAGGGATGAAAAAGCAAAGTTGCTAAAAAGAATTACTAACATCATCTGTATTCTATTCTACAAAAGTGAATTGGCCAGACATAGACAATTATAAGTCTACTACTACTCAGACCATGAACAATTTCAGGATGGCATTTTCTGTTAGTTTAGTACTACTCAAAAAATTCAATTACTCAAAAAAATGCAAATTGAATTTTTAGAAATAAGTCTAGCTTAGTCTTTTTGTTTGTTTGTTTATGTTTTCTTATCACAAAATCTGCTGCACATAGATTGACTAATGCCTTTCATCTGTTATTTGCAAGTATGTAGCTAGAGTCGAATGAAACTTGAATTTCTTAAATATCTCATAGAATATAAACACAAAAATTCAATTCAGGTGTTGTCAGGAAAACATTATTGACAGATTATGGGCCCAGAGTTAGTTCTGTGCATTTTAAGATATCAAACACCATCTTTGACTTCTACATACTAGATCATTGTAGAAACCCCGCTCACTAGTAACAAACAAAAATGTATTCACACATTGACAAATATCCCTTGGAGAAGGAGTCACTTCAAACTACTGAATATAATATATAGATATATATTTGAAAAAATGATCATTTAGATGAATTAATTGTGTCTTTTATTCCCAAGGAAAGTTTTGACAGTTTTTTTGACATATAATTTATGTATCATACAGCTCAGTAAAAAAGACTGAAGAAAAATCAATCCCTTTGAAGTATGATGTTGGAAGTATCAAGGCCTCCCAAAAGAACAAGCAAAAGCTAACTTAGAAGACACAGAAGTTTCCTTAGAGTTGTTGATGGGCAGATGACTCACACACTGTGGACATTTTGTGAGAAGCGATCAGTCCCAGGAGAAGGACATAATATTTAGTGAAATAGAGGGGCAACAAAGAAGAAAAAAGGCCTTGAAGAGATGGATTGAGCGAGTGGTGGCCACAATGGTTTCAAGCATCAGGGTAATTGTGAAAATGACACAAGACTCCAGCGCAGGTGCTATTTCGTTCTATTGCACACAGGGCCACTGCGAGTCAGGACTGGCTTATCAGCAACCTAACAGCAACCACACATTTATTCAATATTGTTCAATCATCACTATCATAAAATTTGCAAGATTTTCTTCTTATTATACTCATTATTACTAGCTCTCCGTTTGCCCCTTTACCTCCCCTACCATAAGTTTGAGAATCTCTTAACCCAGTTACTATCACTATAGATTTGCCTATCCTGGATTTCATATAGTAAAAAACATTCAAAAGCCAACAAGGGCTTGATAGCAATAACAAAATAAAACATACAAAACCCTGGACTGAAAAGATAACAGAAAATAAATACTAGAACAATCTAAAATGAGTCAAAGGGAGAATAATAAAATGTTAAATTTTAACTACATCTGTATTAGTTTACTTTCCAGGTATTCTGCCCGATAAGCAAGTATATTCATATCTCTGGTCAATGGACAGAGAAAATCCCCAAATGCTTAATTCAAGTGGAAACCTTGCAAATGGATTTGGGACTTTCACTGTTGTCCACAGCCTTCTGCAAACTGAGTGATTGAAATGTAGTTCTAACACTGTTCCTTCCTCTGGTTTGGAGATTAGTCTCTACAATCCTCGAATCACATCGACTGGAGTGCTACTTCTGTGTGAACTCATCTGTCCCCTCCCTCAGCTGTCTGTTTCTTAAATAATGCTTTAGGCCTCAAACACTATCATTTCTGAGAGTTGGGCTTTGTGGGACTTCTTCGCGACGTTTTGCTGTGTCATCTCAACTTTCAGTGGTCTCTTCATGAGGGTGGGTATCAGGTGGACTCCCAGGGGCATTACAATTTTGATTTAAAAAAGAAAGTCATGCAAATTCTTCCCTGCATGATATTTGATGGTGTTCTTGAAAGATTTCTTTGTTTCATTTTTTAATATTCCTTTCACTCATAATGTATTGGAAAATTATTTTTTCCATTAGGTGATTAAGACATGCTGAGAAAGTTTGTCTCCCTAAAACAAAGAAATTAGAGATGGCAGATATGAATGATGAAAACATATCCATGGAAAATGAAGATTGGAAGGCCAAAACACATAGCTTGAAGTTTGGCACCCTAGTGTAGCTAGAGCAACATAGGTGTTACATCTGAAGATGAATCTTGATGTTTCTGGCAGAACCATCTTTCTTTAAGAGTCTCATGTTTTACCGACAAAGATAGCTGGGTAAAACCATCTTTCTTTTTTTTTTAAAGTCCTATCTCTCAAATCTCTCAGCTTTTAGAAATCAGTCTGGCATTTTTGTCTATGTTACCATAAATCATCATGCCACTAAATTTATATGGCACAATCCCCTCATGCTGGCTCATTCATTCAAAGACATGGGGCAGTTTTTGTTGACTCATTCTTCATGTTGCGTTTTTAAACCCACAAGGAAAGTTCAGGACACACTGGCACCTATCCAAAACTCAAGTAGATACAAAGGTAAACTCTGCGGCAAGGAGTCACAACAGAGCCACGAGGCACTGCCACACCTTTATTCTCCGTATAAACTCTGTTTAAAAGGTGGTAGAAAAGTATATGGGGAAATAAAAGGACTTGAAAAATTCTTAAAAATAACATTTTTAATGAAACACAAGATTCTCAGTGTGACACTCGAGTGGAATTAATATGTTATCTGGTGAAAAATTGACATTGCTCGACAAATTTTTGGACATGTCTAGAGAAAGTGCAAACATATCAAATTTCTCATCAGAGCTTATAAAACTCAGGACAATCTGAAACCAAAGTCAGTGCTGGGCAATGATGTCAACTCACAGGAATCTGGTAGGATGCAGTAGAACTCCTCCAGCCTGTTTCCCAGGGTGTCATTGTGATGGAAGTCTACAGCCACAGATTTCTCTTTGGGGAAGCTTGTTGGTTCTAGCAACCTACCTATACTTACCGTCCATGGTTAAACCCTGTATCACCGGGGCTTTTCATCAGATACAGAGCCTGTCTTCTACGGAAATAATCTTTAGAAGAAACGAACAGCAGGCATGCTGGGATGAGTTCACAAGAGACTCAGAGTTATTTTTGGCAGAGAAATTCACCCTTCTAGCTAAACGCAGAAAAAAAAATCGAGCACAAGTGTTCCAAAAGTTGTAGCAGAGTTGTCTTTCCATAAAGTTTCATCTACTCACTGGAAGGAGGAGGGTGGTGCAGGGCGGTGCAGTGTTTCGCTCTGCTTTGTATAGGGTTGATTTGGAAATGAGCCAACTTGATGGCACTTGAACAGCAACCTCACATTAAAAATAAAAAAGGCCAACAGGCGTTTGAAAGAGCTCATCCCCTACGATTCTTCAGTCGTGTAGCTGGTGTAGAAACACACTGACTTAGGGTTCCAAGCACAGTTATGTATTATTACAATTTTTGATAAAGTGCAGATGCTTAGATGTAAAGCAAGACCAAGAGAAAAGAATCAGTTAGCCCGATCAACATGGGTAGCACCTTATCCTGAGGTTTTTCCATTTTAGACAGCAAATGCCCAGGGTAATGCCAAGTAAGCTTCATAGCTTCCTTTTTATCCAGACTAAAAGTTCTTGTTGATGGTTGTAATGATATTTTCTTCAGAGTGATCCTGTAAGATAGAGGAAAACTACACATAAAATTTCTTTCCAAAACACAGACCGCCAGATCGTTTTGCCCCTGGGATTGCTGGTGGGCTTTGAAGCTCAGGTATTGTATCTGCGGAGGGCTGTACCATTGATCCATTAGGCCTCCTTGCAGAGTACACTAGATGAATACCTCACCCCCATACTGACTTGGTGACCCTGCAAGAACAGGATAGAACAGTCCCTGTGGGTTTCTGAGACTGCAAGGCTTCATGGGAGCAGGGATTCCTCAATTTCTTGGGTGGAGTCGCTGCTGTCCTCCACCGACACACCTCGGTGGTGGCCATCTCAACTAGCAACCCTAGCCCGCCAGGCCTCCAACATGCAAGCCGCGGACAGCGGAGTGATCCACAGTGGCACCCTACAACACCTAGGAGGAAGTGTACTAAACGGCTTTTCTGAATTATTTTTTAAGTAGAGGCAAATCTTTCCCAAGACTGAACCGATTGAAAGTGAAAGGACAACAAGAGACTACAGCAAAGTAGAACATGCTTTTTGCTGGAATTCATTCCCAAAGTTTTATTTGAACACTTAAACCTTGCAAATTCACTAGGTGGTGTGATTCAGAAAGGAATTAAAAAGAATCCTCAAGTTCGAGGGACTCATAACTTATTGGTAGAGATCAGAGCACAAGCAATGAGTTCAATTGCTTAATGAAAATGTTAACCAAAACGCAAAAGGTGCCACTAAAACAGGCCTAAAACAATGTTTAAAAAAAGGAACAAAACTGTAATGGGAATTGCATTTTCTTAGCCCTGAAAGACTTTATATAATTGTATGCATAACCCTACGCATAAAATGAATTAAGGTAGTGGTTATTTGTTTTTTACTTTTTCCTATGCTTCTACAAATTGTATACAGCTCTCTGCAAAGATATATTTGATTACGTGAAGGACATTTTGGTAAAGGGTCAGTTTCGCCTTCTCTCTCAGCTCTTTGGATTAAGCCTCGGGCTTTCTTTGAAGTCAGTGGTGTTCCAATCAGCATCGCAGAGGCATGAGGCAAAGCCCAAAACGTGTCCCAGATGTTTCTTTTTATTCTTTTGAAAATGGCTTTCCACTAGAAAGGAAGTAACTAACTGTATTTTCAAAGTATATTACACTAAAAAGCTGACAGCTTAATTTTTTTCCACCAGAATATGCTATAAAACAATAAAAAACTGAGAACATATATAGTATTACTTTTCTTAAATAGATTTCCATGCATTTCCAATTGTAGTTAAATGATTAGATCTACATAGCTATATTTAGATATATAAAGATATGTGCGCATTTTGCTCAGGCATGTGTTTAATGACATACAGGTTGTAGGTTTATGATGATAGAAACAAATTATCCTGTCTAGAGCTTCCATTATACTTAATTTAAACCTAAAACTGGCTATCCAAGAAAATAAAATCCATTTACATTCTAATTTATAACATATTTATGCTAATACAATGAATTATTACATGCTATTTTTATAATTTTGTGACTATATATGAATTGCATGTTTTCAAAATACCTTCTTAGTGAAACTACTGTGACCATTTCACTTAGTATATATATGTAACTATAAAAATGACTTATTTGTGGCTTTTTAGAATTAAAATATCGATTTTTCTTAAGTCAGCACTTTTTATTTCTGTGGAATGTGTTTTTAAAACAAACCTCATCTATGGCATATATGAATAGAACTTTATCATTTCCAGAAAGTTCAATACTTGCATGGTAAAAAAAGTAAAATATGCTCATCATTGACACGAACCCCAAATCAGAAGTGGCAAAAATGGCAATGCTGTTGGTGTTGGGCAGTTTTGAGGGAGTGCAGCACAGCGAAGCAAGAGAAACACAACCAGGGAGCACTACCAGACTCTTCACTGTTGTCATCAGAATCACAGCTGCAGTTGCCCCCGTTGTTGCAACAGTAATACCTAATTACCCTCACTGGGGCAAACGCTTTTTTATATGGCCCCTCCCCTACTTCATCAAGTGGATTTCCTTCTCCAGGATCTGGACACTTCTGGTAACATCACTGAAACACATGTGAGGATATCTTGGCTTCCTGTCTTCTAAGGAACATTCTATCTATATGTTTCCCAAGACAGATTTGGCCATTCTTCTGTTCTTTGCCAGCACCATAATTAAATGTATCTATTGTATGTGTGTGTGTGTGTGTGTGTGTGTGTGCGCGATATTCCTTATTTACTGGCTGATTTTCACATGCAGATGAGGCAATTGATTTTGCAATGACTTTACTGACTTCTGTATGCATTTTGATAAGACCTGTAAGCGATCCCAATAAAAATATTATATATAGTTTTGTCATATTATAACAATTTATATTATTGCACATTGTATTATGGTATATTATATATAAAATCTCCAAAGATCATTAGACAAAGTCTCATCACCTTTGCTCATGTGGAAGACAAAAGAAAAGCTCTGGACTTCGTCCCTGGGCAACACTCTAAAGAGGTCTTCAGCAGCAGATCCTCAAGCACCATGTCCCTGGGTTTCTTGAGTATTGTTTCAAGAAGCATTGATAGTGATTTCAAGTAAAATAAAATTTGTGATACATTCAATCTTTTGTTTTTCACAATCTTTTCTGTTTTTCTATGGACTCTATTGTAAGAATTTTAGTTTCTTTACATTGATATTTCATTTATACTCTGAAGGCTGTAATATAGGATCCTTATGGATAAGTGAGTGCTCCAAGTCACCTTGTGTTTCAGGAAGCAAGATTGTGTCACTTGCATATGGCAGGTAGTTAAGGAGCCTCCCTCCACTCCAGGTGCTACTTTCTACATATCATCCGATTTCTCAGATTTATTGCTCAGCATCGCAATTGAAATATGTGTGGCCAAAAGATAAAGTACTGATATTTACCTTTCCTGATTTTAATGATACAGTACTTCCTTGTTTTGTTAGAATTATGCCCCCTTTGCTTTGTACAGGTTATGCAGGAGCAAAAGAGTTCTGCGATGTCCATGATCCTAAGCATATTATGAGCCACACAGCTCAATGCCTTTGCATAATCAAGGAAATACCTCCTCGTAGTCAAAATCCATTTGATGTCACAAATGACACCCCTTATCTAGTCTTCTAAAACCCGCCTAAAATAAAAATAGAAAATTTAAGGACTCTGCGACATTATATTTTAAGAAAGTAGCTTCAAAAGAAAATAAATCAGAAAGGTACATACTGGCAGGTTTGTACAAACAGGTAAGTGATAGATTCGTAGATTATATCAGTGTCCACAGTCTCGTTGTTGTAAATGCAGTGCACTTTATAAAATCCTTAGTTTTCTGTATGATATTTTAAAAGGACATTATGAATTCTCTAAGTGTTTTGCCATATAAAGAAGAGACTACATTGTAAAGATGATAAGTAACAAAGAGAAGTGTATGAACACTTAATCCTCGAAATTTCCTAAATTTCCAAAATTTCCTAAAAGGATTGTAACCACTATTGGCAACTCTATCAAAGGATCACTTTTTAAACAATTGACTTTTGGGAAATAAGTTTTTAAAAACATTACTGTAAGGAAATATTTACAGCAACATTGTTTATCACACACTATCTAAATAGAGGACTCATTGAACAGGTACAAAGTGATATGCTCACAAATTAGTTTTAGCACAGAAAATCTATGTATTTTATTGGCACGCAAAATTGATGTTGGGGAATAGCATTCATCCAGCCAAGGAACATTTTATAAAAGCTACATCTTCAACAATGTTGTTATTATAACACTCATCTATAAACAGAAGAAACATAAATGATAAATAGTCATTTCAAATACATTGAAATTGGGATTATATGGTACAAATAGCATTGTGTTCATGTTTACTTTAATTCATTTTATGGTACTCAGTAAAACAGACATGCCAGAGCAGGTGCTGAACAATAAGCAGAAAAATGAACATTTCTAAGAGATGCACCTGAGCTTTCACAAGTTAGATAAAAATAACTCAAAGGAGATGCCCTCATTATAGAACATATGCAATGAGATCTCACAGCTCTTCTCTTGGAGGTTGTATTTTTCATGTTCTGGGATAGCTATTCAAATTAAATAGAATGGCACTTGGAGTTTTTAATTATTCCATCTAGCACACTGAATATGCCTGTGATTAAAAAGAGTATTTAAAGGTATCACCTGGTAGAGTTTTTCCATATTCATTTATTAAGTATATTAACAGTCATTACAAAGAATTGAAAACTATTATTAATGCTTACTGTCTCAGTTGTTATGCAAAATGTGCAGGTACTAATTACTTATTTGGGCTAGAAAAATACTAGGAGGCCAAGTAATAGAGATACACAGAATTATGCACATGAATGTGTAAGAGAAGAAGTCCATGGTCATACATGCAGCATTTAGTCAACTACATATTTTAGCATACAAGATGGTGTGGAAATTCTTAATGATAATTTACACTATTTGCACACTTCTTGATGGGGCATTGCTTATATTCACTTCCATAAATAGCAATTATAGCATTTTGCTAAAATTCCTTAAAAATTGGAGGAAAAATCTGAAATGTAATCAATTAATATGACTGTTGTCTGTATTAAGGAGAGTTCCTTAGAGAAATGAAACTAGAACACTTGTGATAATGTATACATAAAAGGATAGGTTTATATTGTGAGAAGGAAAATAGCAGTTAATTAGTCCACATAACAGGACAGAGGGCTCAGTTCAGTTCACTTTCATTGAACAATTGAAAGTCTTGCATCTCAAGCTGATGGCTGGTCTGAGGTCAAGAAAGCAGACTGTAGATTCTGCCCTCAAGCAAGACCAGGAAAGCCTTGATGTTCATCAGTGAATGCTTCCCATCCTCCTCAATTTCAGAAAGCAAGGTTGTGTCAACTGCATATCACAGGTTGCTAATAAGCCTTCCTCCAGCTACTCTGATAATTTGGTTAGCATGAAGATTGAACAAATGTGGTAAGAGAATACAATACTGACACACACCTTTCCTGAATTTTAACTATGCAGCATTCCCTTGTTCTGTTCACAGAACTGCCTCTTGATCCACATGCAAGTTCCAAAAAAGCACAACAAAGTGTTCTGGAATATTTCCCTTCTTCTCAAGGTTATCCATAGTCTACTATAGCCCAAATAGTCATATGTCTTTACATAGTCAAAAAAGACAAGTGAACATCTTTCTACTATTTTCTAATTTCAGCCAGGATCCTTCTGACATCTGCAATTTTATCCTTTCTTCTATATCCTTTTCTGAAAACAGCCTAAACCTCTAACAGCTTCCTTTCAGTATACTGCTCCTATGATGGTTGAATGATCTTCAGCCAAATTTTGCCTGCTTGCAATATCAATGACATTTTCTATAATTTGAAGATTCTGTTGGGTCACCTTTCTTTTGAATGAGCACAAATATGTATCTCCTCTCGTCGGTTGGCCATGTAGTTGTCTTACAAATTTCCTGGCATAGATGAATGAATGCTTCATGATTTATAAGCTTGTTGATGATTTTTAAGCTTGTTGAAAGATTTTAAGAGATATTCCAACAATTCCTGGAGCATTTTTTTTTTACTAATGCTCTCACTACAGATTTAATTTCTTCCTTCAACACAACTGTTTTTTGCTTATACACTAACTCTTGAAATAGTGGGATATTGATTAGCTTTCTTTTGGTACAGTGACTCAAGACTTAACCTCTAATTGATGCCGGAAGAGTTTCTGAAACTTGCACTTAATTATAAAGTAGCTAGAGCAAACGGAAGAAAGGACGAAGTCGAAGAGCTGAACAGCACATCTTAGAGGGTAGCTCCAGAAGACAAAAATCCCAACATCTACCCTACTCCATTCCCTACTTAACCTCCACAATTTAGAATGTTGTCTCTGAGTTCTGTGTGGCCGTTGCAATGAATTATTGAGGCCAAAAGAGATGTGGAATCAACGCTATGGAATGAATGGCTAGTGTCAAAATCAGCAAAGAACAAAAGCTGGAGCCTGGACACACACATGAATCCTGACTCATGGGAATAGGGAAGCCAGAGTGTGTCAAACATCGCCTCTTTTCCCTTGTATTACAGGCCAATGTTGATGCTATTTTTATGGGTATTTGATCTTCTGGTGAAAATTGGAAAGGAAGTACTTAAAATTTTTCAATGGATAAGGAAAGAAAGCAAATGAAGACTTCTCTCCACACATAATCAACAAATCTGAAGTCAAGGACTCACTTATCAAAGATACAGACTGGTTCTTCCTGAATTGGTGTGCACCCTAAAACCTGAGGACACCCTCATGGTCAAGGCCAGTGTTAAATGGGGAGTTGGTTCCTATAAGCAAAACAACTTGGAATATTTTTTTATAAATCATTTTATTGGAGGCTCATACATTGCTTTTCACAATACATAAGTACATATACTATGTCAAGCACCTTCACATGCCTGCTGCTGTCACCATTCTCCAAACAGCTGCTCTTCCACTTGAGCCCTGATATCAGACCCACATCGTTTCCCCTCCGTCCCTGCTTCCCTCCCCCACCAAACCTCAATACTTTACAAATTATTATTGTTTTGCCATATCTTACAATGCCCGACGAACACCCAGGACCAGTGCTGAGTGTGGAGTTACTGGATGAGTGGAGGGAGGGTGGGGGAGAGCATCTAGTTTTAGAATTGTGATTATGAATAAAAGTGT
This sequence comes from Nesogale talazaci, assembly GCA_004026705.1. Classification (NCBI taxonomy): domain Eukaryota; kingdom Metazoa; phylum Chordata; class Mammalia; order Afrosoricida; family Tenrecidae; genus Nesogale; species Nesogale talazaci. The sequence continues at coordinate 56,156 of PVJH01004884.1, read as the reverse complement.
TCAGAAATATAGTAGTATATATAGATAAAGGTACTTCTCCATGAGAAATTTCTTAGCATAACATATTTCTTAATAGAATATATAAAATAAAAGCACATCTGAATAATATGATTGATATGGTTGATTTAAACTCTATAACAAAGTCTACATGCAAAATATAGACAAAGAATACATCTCAAGAATCCATCAAACATATTTTAAATAAGTTCAACTTAAACTTATCAGAAGAGAAAACCATGTGCTATTAAGAATGAAAAAGTACATAATTGAGATGCATTGCTTCCACGTTACCTAAACACTACAGAATGTCCTAATTGTGTATTTCCTATGCATAATTATTTTCTTACATTTATTAATGCTTTATAAAATATAGCATCCTCACCTGGCCAGTTTGATGTGGTATGTCTGATTATACAGGATGAAGCACTTAAAAGGGTTTCTTTCTGCAAAGGGGATTCAAAATACTTGCTTATGGGCTTCAAAGTCTAGGAAGCAACATGGAATGTCAGTGATTGGTGAGTTAGGTATTGCAGAATACTATTTTATGATAGTATTTTAGGAATGTTAAGTCTTGTGGCGTTTTGCCTGATCAAAGGCCATAATTCAGTGATGAGAATAATTCTGAACATTAGTTCTGGCCCTCTAGTTTGATGCCATCTTTACATCTGGGGATCAATCCCCATATACCACTGTCACTTTAAATACAAAACAAAAAGTGTAACCACTGCACTGCACAATTTGACATGATTGCCTAAGCAGCCTGGTTTGAACTGGCATTAATTAGCTACGTCACCCTATTATTCATTCCCTGTGAATTTCCTCTTACCATTCAGATCAGGGATGAATTTCCTAGCGCAGCAGTATGTAGGGAAAATATATGATCTATTTGATTATGTTTGGTCTAGTTTTATTCTTGCACAGAGAAGTCTATGTTGTAGACTTTTAAACTCTCTAAATTATATTCCATCTTTAATACCTTCATTTCCCTACTCAGACCAATAATTTATACTTAAAAAACTTTGCCTTGTTTGAAAAACTGTGACTGAATCTTGGTTCTCTTTCCAGTGTAATAGTTTTCCTTCATTCTCTCTCCCAGATTTTCCCTTTACCTATCATATCTTTATTTTCTGCCAAGTCTCTCTTCCTGTCCTTAAATGTTTGAGGAGAATTTTATCCTGCCTTTATGCATGAAATCAGATCTAAAACTCTAGTATTCCTGACTAGAGATTTTCTCAATGAGAGTCTAGTTTAGAATGCTAAGGATAGAAGATGACTCCCGTAAAGAATTGCAATCTTGGAAACCCAAATGTTCTACCCTGTTTTATACTACAGGGTCACCATGAGAAGGAATCAATGCTCTGGCAAAAAGTTTGGATTTTCTTGGTCTGATTTTATAATGGTGCTATGTGGATGATTTTGAAACATTAATTTTTCAATTATTTTATTGGGGGCTCTTACAGCTCTTATAATATCAAATACATAATTTGTATAAGTATATTTTTACACATATTGCCATATTTATTTCGAAATATTTTCCACTTGCACCCTTGGTATAAACTTCTTCTTCCTTTCCCTTTTTTAATGAATCATTTTATTTGGGGTTCTTACAACTCCCATCATGATCCATATATACATCAATTGTATGCAGGTCACATTTGCACACTTATTGCTATCATTATTCTCAAAATATCCTCCCTCCGCTTAGGCCTAAGTGAAACATTAATTTTAAAGATATGTTTAAACATTTTCAAGCATGTTTTTGTCTCTTACTAAAGAGACAAAAATACTTCTAGGTATAATTTTACCTTTTTCTAAAATTTGTTACCACACAAGAAAGAATGTGAAATAGGACATGATTAGATTGGTAGTCCAGTGTCTAGGTAACCCCACAAAATATTGAAAGGTGTTCAAATTGAGCACTGTGAAGGTAGTTGGAAAATATTGAATATTACGTTTATTATATTGTCGCTGTTACATGCCATCCAGTTGGTTCCAACTCACAGCAAAACTTTATACAATAGAACAGAGCGCTGCATAGTCGTGCTCCATCTTTATAGCTGTTCTAATAGCTGCTCACTGTTGGAGAAGGTGGATCAATTCTCTTTGAGGGCCTTCCTCTTTTATGCTGCCCCTGCCCTTTACTGAGCATGATGTCCTTCTCAAGTGACTGGAGATAATGTGTCCAAAGTACATGAGACAAAACCTTGCCATCCTTGCCTGTAAGGAGCAATATGGCCTTACTTCTTCCATGACAAATCATTTTGTCTTTTCAGCAGTTCATGGTATTTTTGATATTCTCTTCCAGGCCCACAATTTAAGTGGATCAATTCTTCATTAGTCTTCCTGATTAAATGTCCAACTTCCACATGCAGATTAGGTAATGGAAATTATCATGTGATGGGTTGGCACAGTCTAGTCCTCCAAGTAATATCCTTGCTTTTCAAATACTCTTGTCAGCAGATTTACCCACTGCAGCATGTATTTTGATCTTTAGACTGCTGCTCCATGAACTTTGATTGTGGATCCAAGCACAATCAAATCTCTGACAACTTCAGGATTTTCTCTATGCATCATGACATTGTCTATTGGTCTCGTTTTGAGGAGTTTATCTTCTTTACATTGACTCATAGTTCATAATGAAGTCTGTCGACTTTGATGTTCGTCAACAAGCACTTCAAAAACCGCTCTGTCTTTGCAAGCAAGATTGTGTCGTGTGTTTGTCACAGGAGGTTAATAACCTTCCTACAATTTGGATGACACAGTCTCTTTTTTTATTAAATCATTTTGTTGGGGACTCATACAACTCTTATCACAATTAATGCATACATCATTTGTATGCAGACCACATTTGCACATTTGTTGCCAACATGACATCAAACAGATGAGTTTGAAAAATGTTTCCAAGGATGGAATTGCAGATTTACCAAACATTAAGTGTAATGGAGAATTCTTTGAAGGTGATAAGGTCTTATGAAAAATGAATACAAATGAATACAAATGAATACAAATACAATCTTTGAAAAAATCAGTTATTTTGATTACCTCCTCATATGTTTGAAGTGTCACCATGATGGTTCCATTCCAACTCATAGAAACTCTATGGGAAATAGAACAAAACACTGACGTGACCTGCCCCATCTTAATAATTGTTAGACTTGAGACTATTTCTTCAGTCAGTGTATCAATCCATACCCTTCTATTTTACCAAACATTATATCATTTTCTTGGTACTGATCTCTTCTGAAAATTGCCCAAAGTATGTGAGACTAACTTGATCTGCCCTCTTTTTCTAAAGACCATCTTGGCTGTACTAATTCCACAATATATTTGTTCTTCTGACAGTCAATTATTCTTTAAATATTCTTCACAAACATCATCATTCAAATTCAAAAGCATTGATTCATTTCAGTCAAGGGTGATCAGATGCCAGAAATTATATCCCTGATGTCATGTATTTTTCTGAATCCAGCTTAAGTTTCTGGCAGCTCTGCAGATATTCTGCTTGTTAAATGATTTTAAATATAATTTTATTTGCATATAGAATTGATGACATTGTTCAATACTTTTTTTATTGTTTGATCACTTTCTGTGGAATGGGCAAAAGTATGGATCTCCCCTATACTGTCTACCAGTTAGCTATCCTGTACATTTCTTGACATATGGGAGTGAGTGTTTCCATTGTTTCATCAGCTTATGAAAAATTTGAAAAGATATGGCATTGATTTCTGTTTTTCAACAATGCCCTCAGTAATGCTTGGATTTTTCTTTCAATGTCATTGGTTCTTAATGACAAGCAGCCTCTTAAAATCATTGACGGGTTAAATGATGCAGTGACTATGTGTGTTCATTGTTGCTGTAGCTAGGTACCCTAGAGGCAGTTTCAACTCACAGTGGAAATGCCACCTGGTTCTTCGCCATTCTCATAATAATTGTTAATGTCTTTGTTTTGATTTTGTTTTGTGAGCATCACTGCCCCCTGGTGGGAGGAGGAGGAGGCCCAGCCTTGCTCCTGTAGAGCTGCTGTGGGATACCAACCACCAACTCTGTGGGCCACAGAGTTGCCAACTCTGTGGGCACACATCCACTACACCCCTGGGGCTCAGCCCAACAATTGCCAATTATAGCACATTGTTGGAGCCACTGTGCCAATCCATCTTGTCAAAAGTTTTCCTTGTTTTCCCCTTGCACCTCCACTTTACCAAGCATAATGCCCTTCTCCAGGGACTGGTCTCTCCTGACAACACATTCACAGTAAATGTCATGAAGTCTTCCTATATTCTGCTATACGTCTCCCAAGACACATTTGTTAGTTCTTTGGAAATGCATAGTAGTTTCTTTTTGAGGGGGGTGGGGGCATCACTGCCCTCTGATGGTTGTGGGAGCTACCCAGCCTTGCTCCTGGAGAGCCGCCGCTGGATTTGAACTGGCAAGCCCGCGGGCAGCGGTCCCACACTCAACCACTTATGCCACCGGGACTAAGCCCACATAGTAGTTTCTATATCCTTGATCTGCACCATAATTAAAAGGTTTTGATTTGCTATGAAGTCATTGGTCTTGCAAAATTCAATCATGCAATCTCCAACCTTGCTTTTACCAAAAAGACCATATTTTCTTAATTATTTATTTATTTTCAAGACCATATTTTCCAAATATGGTCTTTTTCATTTTCAACATTTGTATTCCATTCATTGCTAATTATCACTGCATCTTGATTTCACGCTATATCAATTTCACAGTGAAGACGGTGCACCACAAGCTTTACAGGTTAGTACCTAAATCTGAAGGATCGTTATGTTGAAAATATTTTTTTGTATTGGGTAGCTATTATTCTATCACATACAGCATTGTACTTCCTGAAAGACCTCGAAATATTCTTTTTAATGATGAACACAGCAACTCTCTTGAATTTCTCACTCCAGGAATAGTAAATTTTAGGTTTCTGATTCAGACAGACCAATATTATTTCAGTTCACTTTAAGGCCTAGAATATCCATGTTTATGCACTACTTTTCATTTTGAGAACTTCCAATTTTCCTAGATTCATACTTTGTACATTTTAGCATCTGGTTATTATTTGATATCTGCAGTTCTTTCTTCTCATTTTGAATTATGCCCCTTCCGCAAATGAAGACCATGAAGGCTTTAATCTCACAGACCTTACTTTGTCCATGCCATTGGGGTCAACTCACTGTGAGAAGACAGCCCTTCTGCAGTCATTTTGGCATCGTGCTTATGTGTTGGCACCCCTTCTTCCTTGGCATTGTGGAGATGTGTTTGGCTGCTGGGTGTTAAGGTCAGCGATTTGAGGAGAAAGACTAGACATTCTCCTCCCGTAAACAGATAACATCTCAGAGACCCACAGGGGCAGTTCTACCTCTCCTGTAGGCCCGCTATGAGTCTGCATGGCACCCATGGCAGTCTGCTTCTTTGTTTTTTGATTCCTATATGAGGTTCATTTCTTTTAACTTTTCAAAAAAAGTTTATCATGTGCTCATGCAACTCATCCATTCTATGTTAAGCATATCTGTACATTTGTTGCCCTCACCATTCTCAAAATGTTTGCTTTCTCCCTATGTCCTTGGTAGCAGCTCCTCATGTTCCCCCTCCCTCATGGACTCTTGATAATTTATAAATTATTATTATTTTGTCACATTGTACACTGTCCGATGTCTCTATTCACCCACATTGCTGTTGTCTATACCCCAGGGAGAAACTTATGTGAAGACCCTTATAATCAAATTTCCCCTTCCTTTTTTATTTAAATCACTTTATTGGGGGGGGGGGTCATACAACTCTTATCACAATCAACGCATACATCAATTGTATGCATACCACATTTCCATGTTTGTTGCCATCATCATTCTCGAAACATCCTCCTTCTACTTAGGCCCCCGGTATCACTTCCCCATATTTCCCCTCCCTCCTATAGCTCCCATGAACCCTTAATAATTTACAAATTGTCATTATTTTGTCATCATGCACTATCTGATATGTCCCTTCACCCACTTGCCTGTTGTCTGTACCCCAGGGAGGAGATTATATATAGTTCCTTGTGATCGGTTCCCCCCTTTTACTCCACCTTCCCTCTACCCTCCTGGTATCACCATTCACACCACTGGTCCTGAAGGGATCATCTGTCCTGGATTCCCCATGTTCCGGCTCCATTGTACATCACCTGGTCTAGCTGGATGTGTAAGGTAGAATTGGGATCATGGTAGTGAGTGGGAAGAAGCACTTAAGAACTAGAGGAAAGTTGCATATTTCATTGTTGCTACACTGTACCTAGACTGGCTCTTCCCCTCCCCGTGACCCCTCTGTAAGGAGATGTCGCTTCACCTACAGGTGGGCTTTGGGTCCCAATCTGTACTCCCCTCACTTATGATGATAATCATTTTTAGTTCTTTGATGCCTGATACTGAATCCCTTCAGAAGCTCACTTTCTGGTACTGTGTCTGACCATGCCATGCCCTTTACTGAAGTTTCCAGTGTATGACAATGTTTTGATGCCATCCATAAGATTTTCAGTGACTGATTCCTCGGAAATAAAGAGTCTTTTTTTTTTCATAGTCAGTTCTAAATCGCGAAGCTCCATTGAAAGTTATTCACTTAGTGTGAACCTGCTCCTGTTTGAAATACCAGTCACATAGCTGTTAACATCAGGATAGCACACACGCTGCCAGAGAGCAGCACAGTTATAGACACATGGTGGATGTTAGCTACAGGATGCTTCGATATTTTAATTTGAAACTTGAATTGTTTCTTCAGCTTTTTTTTTAGCTTGAAATATGTTTAGTGGGTTCTTCTGTTTTGGTCTTTCTCACTTTAGGTCTTTACACATCGCACAGTACGACTCTACTTTGTCTTCTCAAGCTGGCCTTTGAATATTTCTGTTCAACTTTGGATCATTTCTTACATTTGCTTCAGCTTTGCTTCAATCAAAGGAAGATTTCCAAGTCTCTTCGGACATCCACTTTGATCTTATTTTTTTCTTCTCTTTAATGAACATCTACTTTCCTTATGCATGATGTTTTTAATGCCATCCCACAGAGCCCTAAGCCTTCTGTTGATATAGTGTATAATATATACAATCTTTCCTTGAGATGTTCTTAAAATTCATAAGAGCAATCAAGAATGTGCTACATTGTCAACCTTTGAACCAATTTGATTTGCCTGCTAATATTGAGCTCTTCCAACATTTTTTACCACCTTAATTTGATTCCTGTGTAGTCCATCTGATCCACCATATTTATAGTTGTCATCTATATTTTTGAAAGAGTTATTTGCCATTGTGAAGCTATTTGTCTTGCACAATTCTACCAGGCATTTTCCAGCATCATTTACATCACTAATTTTTGATGGAAATATTTTTCAACTGTTTCTTTTTGTTTCTAATTTTTTCATTTTAATTACCAAAATTACTAAGGCATCTTCATTATATGTTGGCACTATTTCAGATTAAAGAAGTTAGTAGAAATATTCAATTTAAGAATTACTAGTTCTAGTGGTTGAACAATAGTTTTATTAATTGGACATACTTGTACTGGCATAAATATTAGCCTATCTCAGCACTGTTCTCCAAGATTAATGTTGACGTTTTATAGCACAGTTTGAATCATTGTCTGATTCAAAATGCCCCATATCATTTAGATATGCTTGTTTCATTCCATCTTAATAAGTTCGGATTTTCCATGATTCATATTGTATACATTTCACATCCTGATTATTAGTGGATGTTTGGAACTGTTTCTTAAATTTAAGTGTTGCCTATTCAACAAATGGTTTATTCCATCTGCTTCATGACAGGAAACTCTACATTCAAAAACAGCTCTTCCCCAGATATATTTTGATTATCTTCCAACCTGAAAGCCTCATTTTTGCACTCTATCTGATAATATTTCACTGACATCCATAAGAATTTCGATGGATAATCCCTCAGAAGTGCGCATCCTTCCCTTCCTTCTTAGTATGGATGCTTTTTTCTTAGTATGGATTTCTTTTTTCTTTTATATTCTTAGTATGGATGCTCTGCTTAAAATTATTCACCTTCGGTGATGCTGCTGGTATTCAAAATACTGATGACACAGCTTCCAGTATCACAATAATATACAAGTCACTACAGCATAATAAAGTGACAGATATATATATTAGAGTCAAAATTAAATTCACGAAAATGTTATCACAGTAAGTAAAACTAAACAGTGATGAAAATTAAAAAATCCCCACCTTCAAAATGCTTCAACAGTAAACAATAATTCCAATGTCTATTGTATTGTATTTAATTAATAAAATAGGATGATGAACAAGCATAACCATGGGAACAGGCAATAAACATTGGACATAATAAACAAATTATATAATCAGGTAGAATTTAGTAAGTTATGACAAAAGGGGAAATTTTAAGGCAAATTAATAGTGCAATTTTATATGATACATTCAGGATCAACCCTAGCAATAATATTTGAGCAGAGATTTCTTTTTTTTGCTGCTTAAGTAATTGCTACCTTAGTACTAACTACAAAGTTTTTCAAGTATTAAACATTTAAAATTAAAGTTTAAGATATATTTATGCTAGGTTATAAAATAATATATCTGAAAATTGTATAACAAATATTTTTATTGGAGTTCAGGACTGAGACAGGACTGGGCTGGTACATAGCCCGAGATGCTGTTGGCGAGGAATGTTGGCTCTCGGTGTCCTGCCTGAAGCATTGCACTGAGGGCAGTGTGGGGGTGGCACCCTGCCAGATCATCCAGTAAAGTGAATGGTGAGGACAGGAGATTGATGACCCAGGTCCTAGAATATCTTTGCTTGGAGTACACGTGATGATTCCTTTCTGGAGCATGTCTACAAGTTCTGTCCAAACAATCTGATGATGAAGAGAAGCTGTTAACAGGGGACATGATCATGCTTTGCTCTGAAGAAACAACCCCCAACCCCCTGGCCCATAACTAAGCCTTCATCTTCAGCTACAGCAGTACTGTCAACAAGTGGCATTCGTGCTTCTGATGGGTCCTTCTACCTAGAATACTCTCTTCTCAGAGAACTTAGCTTGATTGTGAAGCAGAAGTTACCAGGAGTCTGTGTGCAGCCATCTTACCGTTCTGCCTTGATGTGGTTTGGAGTAATAGTTATATGGTAAGGACCTCATCAAGATGGCATATTTCAGTTTCCAGTTTCTATCTCTGATAACTGCCCAGATGGGGACTGAACACCTTGTGCTTGATAGCCCCATCTTTCACCCGCTAGCTGATCCCACCTCAGGTGGTCTGGCTGTGAAGAGAGTGATTGCAAAATGAAGATGGAACCATGATCACATCTGGCAAGTGTTAATGTATGCAAGGAGAGTGTTCTACAAGATTGACACAACAAGCCCCTGAACATGGAGGCTGCAGTATGGTACGAAAAAGTTGGCCAGCTTTTTAAAGGTAAAGTAGTCGACAGTGTTAAGGTGTGCATAGCTCATGTGTCTGACCAAGCGAAGGTAGAAGACCCCAATGCAGTGAGCTTCTCACCAAGGAACCATTCGGTACACGATGAAGCCAGGGAGAAGATAGTGAGTCTGAAGAAGAAGTCTGAAGAACACCACAATGAAGGTGTTCATATTGCTGGTCTGTCATGGGAAAAAGCTGGCTCAGTACAACCTTCCAGTACAGAAGAGAAGACAGGAGCAATCTAAGAGGTGGTGAATCTGGTGCACTGTGCACTTTCCTGCGGGATTCTGGCCCAGCAATAGCCAACCAGGGCCAAAGACTGCCTGCAGAGTAAGCGGTGTGGACAAGGAGGGAGATCAATGGTCCGCGTGTGCTTAGCTTCTCACAGCCTGTTTGAAAAATTATCTTTAATTAATGCATTACTTCTGTCAGAAGGGCCTTTAGGGTGGTTAACTGGTTCAACACTACAAATTGTTGGGGATCTTGAAACAAATATTTTTCTGAACATATTGCTAAAAGTAAAGGGATCTTGAAACCAATATTTTTTTAACATATGCATTCACTGAACCACATACTAGAATAGGAGGAGTTCAACACTACTTAATGTTTTTAAACTGTTGGTTTGGTTGCACATTTGTTAGGATGTGGGAGAGTATGTTCCTTAGCAGGAGATCATTTGAAACTCAGTCCTCATCCTACTGTCTTACTGATTTATAAACTGCTTTCTCTGAAGTACATTATTAGCTGAAGGAGAGGAAACGAAACACTTATTTGAAGTTCATTTTTTAAAAAATAAATTACTATATTTTTATGGCAGGAGGAGAAAAAGTGTTAAAATGGTTTCTAATGAAGTCAAATATTTAAATGATGAATGACTAATGTGTTTACAGAGACAAAATAAAATAATAAATGATAAAAATGTATTTTAAAATATGATCAATGGTACCTTTAAATTCCCAATACTATTAATAGCTTTAAGTATAGTTTATTCTACAAGTTTAAACTATTCTAGCTTTCTAAATAACTTGATTATTGTTCTGGGTTCTTTCCACTCAGTTCTCTACCCCAAAATCTTGATTTTTAAAATTGGCTTCTTTTTATGTGCAGAGTCTCTCTTACACTAAACAAAGGCCAACTTGGGAAGCAAGATAGGGTCATAAATAGACCCGAGAAGGAGGCCTCCCTAAAATTACCAGCTGAAACAGCCGAGGATCAGTCCTAACGATCAAAGATGTGAAGATGCAGGCATTCTAGAAACTCTATCTATTTATTTGGTATAAATTATAGAAAACTATATTTATGACCTTGGACATAATTTTAAATTAATGTTTTTTTAAATTTATTTTTCAAATAATTTTATTGGCTTATAATCAACATATCATAAAATTAAAAAGCTTGGGAGAGCTATATAACCCTTACTACAATCAATTTTAAAACATTTTCTTCTTTCTTGAGCTCAGTTATTAGCCCTGCCAACCTCTCCTGTCATACACATAAGAAACCATTAATCCACCTACTGTCTCTAGAGATGTACGTGTCTTGGATTTCTTATACAGAAAAGCATACAGAACAATTATAACAAAGTAAAAGAGAGAAAAACTTTAATCAAAAAGTAGAAAATGTTGAAAACTAAAACAAATTTAAAATATATCAAAAGGAGATCAAATTATATGGTCATAAATTTTAACCTACCTACATCTGCCATAATCCACTTGCCAATTTAATCTGAGGGTATATTCATATACCATTCATTTTGTATATTTTTGTACAAGAATACCCATAGATAAATAAAAGTATTTAAAAATACCTTTTGCAAAGATGTTTGGTCACACCTTAATTTAAATACATATAGTGAATGATAATGGAGAAATCTAACACAGTATATGTTCCTTAAATCATTACTATGATGAGAAATTATAGGTGGCATTATAGGTGTTACTCTGGAAAATATGTACAATAATTAAAGGAAATGCCCCATTTGTCTGTGCTATTTTGTAGAACAAAATTGGTTGTGTGCACATTAGATTGCAAGGGAAATTGGAATTACATGGGGATAATTGACCAACCTCTAGGGATATTTTGTACATGAGTGACTGCTTTACTTTTTTTAAAATATCAAATGTTTTATAGTGAAGGGGACAGTTATTAATCAATGGGATCAGAAGTGCTAGATATTCTTCACATGTGAGGGGAATTCTGCACTATGAAAAACTGACACACACACATAAATGCAGATCGTCCACTTTTAAAGAAACATTAGAAGATATAAATGGACAGAGTTATAGATTCTGGCAAATCTATGAATGGCAAGGAAGCATCAGCAATAAGGAAGTTTCTTCAGGCAGTTTCAAGGGCAAAGGACAAATGCTGGAGGGAGTTAACTAATACAAAAGAACATAGAATAATCTGCAAGGTATTAGCAAATAGATTGCTTTGTTAAAATACCAGTCATCCCTTAGCTTATGCTCGAGGATGGAGGTTTCCTTTAGTCCAGCTTTTCGGATTTGACTCCTTGCAGCTGACAATTGAGCTACAAATTTGTTCAGATTTCACATGTTTAGAATGATAAAGTCTTTGACTGGCTAAAAAAAGCAAAGCTATCATTTAATACTATTAATTTCATCTGTCTGGGATAGTTCAACTGAAGCTGAGATATTTGCCCAAATTACTTCTAGCATCCTTTCTTATTTACAGCTTCCATGTTGTAACACACACACAATGTTACCATGGCATTGAGTATTCTATGTAGAATATCTTTACTCATTATTATTGTTTAATGATTTTATGTATTCATTCCAGTGCTAAAAAATATCTGAAGTCCCTAGAGGAAATTATTGAGCAATCTACATGCAATAAACTTTGAAGCAGTTCTCACAGAAAGAAGCATTACGAGCGGGTGGATCTAAAGTCTGGGAATTACACTAATCAAATCTTGTGGTCAGGCAACATTAGTGATTGCTGTGAGGTCTTTGGAAGATAAACATGGATAAAACCCACACAGAATGAATAGCTGATGTCCACAAGTTTTTTACGCTGTCCCACACAAATGGATTGGGTGGGAAAAAATGTTCCAGAATTAAATCATCCCATCATTTCCAGAAAATACTCTTATAGCCCCACTGCCAAATTAGGGAGGACATCAAGAAGGAAACATCGAAACCCTGATTAATCATCTCATAACCACCAACATGCTGTCTCTGTTGGTTGGGAAATAAGTAGTTTGGCTCATCTACTGTGGAATGCTCACATAATTGTCTTGAAAGAAAAAACAGCAAGGACTTGGAAAATCTGTAAGGCTATGTAGCACACTCAGATGTATATAGAATGTCTTTTGTGTCTGCTGTACTTTTTAAACATTTTAAGATATATATTCATATATTTATGATGATATATGATGTGACATTTCCATATTTGTGGTTATTATTACAAGCCAAAATCTCCAAATGCAAATTTTCTAACCATGGGACATTGTTGTCCATTTAAAACATGTCTAACTCATAGTTCATGGTTACTTGTTTGAGACAATAAAATTATATAAAATTAACTATGTCTGGCATAAAAAGGAATGCATCATTATCTTTAAAATCATTTAACAATATAATCTGTAAAAAAATAATAAAACTATTTTTGGACATGTTGTGAAGAGAGAACAGTCCCTGGAGAAGGACAACATGTTTAGTAAAGTAGAAAACACAAAAGCATAAATCCCCTACCATTGAGTCAATGTTGACTAGCAGTGTCCCCCTGTGGGTTTCTGAGACCATAAGTATATATCAGAAGAAAAAGCCCAGTCTTTTCCAGATAGAGCTGCTCATGGTTTCAAAGTGCTGACGATAGATATCATAGTCCAACTCTTAACCACTACAGGGAAGAGAAGTCCCTAAAGGAGGGGGATGGACCCTTGACTTCAACAGGGCACTCTAGCACAGTGATTGTGAGGGTGGCTCAGTACTGGACAGTGTTGGATTTTGTTGCATAGAAGGTAGCTGTGGGTTGGCACCAACTCAGAGTCCTCTGCTAACACTATGGGTCTTACCTTGCACGGTCGATGCTCTATATTCTAGAGAGGACCACCTTTCATGAACAGTCTCATACAATGGAAATTTGTTAGGTGACGCATTATGATGCTTAGGGATTGAGATGGAGTACAAACCATCATTCAGGTTGCAGTCTGCTAGATAAGACCCCCATCTTGGCATAAGGCTTTTTCTATAAGGGAAATGCCATGCAGAGTCCAATTCTTCTCTTTGGCCTTTTGCCCACTGCGAGAGCTGGATCTTATATCTGGTTTCCCGAATTCCTGTTGCACCTCCTATCATCACAGGAACCGTTAGCACACAGTGAAGTTATTCCACTCACTTCAGACTTTTGCATCTATAGGTAGCCAGTTACCTGTAACATCTATAGATCTCCCAGGTACCCAGCCTGTTACCAGCACCTCCATCTCTCCATTATCCTCCTCCCTTTTCATCAGCTTCTGTAAATCATGAAGCCTGACTTGAACCAGACTAAATTTATTTCTGAAAGTGTGTAAGCCATTTTTTTGATAAATATCTCTTCCTATATACAACACATTCTGGCATCACTGATTTTGCTTGTCCAGGGAATGCAACCTAACACACATGTGAAGAGAAGCCTGCCTACAGGTGCAATTTCACCATGCTATTAGGAGCCACTGAGTCAGTCAGGTCAGTTCTGACTCATTGTCCCACCTTGAACCATTGTTATGCTGTTTGAGCCTTGTGATGCAGTCACTGGGGTGGCAGTCATGTGCTTATGTTAATTTTATGATTGAAATGTAGGGGAAGAGTCTGGCCTGTTAATCTGGAGAAAGTCATTGAGTAGCCAATAAGGCCTCTGTGTGGGCGTGGCTTTCACCTGAGACTCCTGGGAAATCTTGCAATATTTCCCTCATGAAGATGAGAAGCTATCTTCCCCAGTTGTTGGGAGTTAGTTTCAGAGATGATTAACCGGAGGCAACAGAGAATGGCGGCATTTGGGAGGCTGGAGTAGCCAGTGGAGAGACCACATGACTTTGCCCTGATGGAGCCGGACCTCTGAGACTGGGCAGCCACATGGAGACCTCTGCAAATGATGAGTTGCTTCTGCCACCACGGGATGCTGTTGATGGACCCTGAGCCCTGGAAGCGAGGAGCCATGGGGAGACAGACCCCTGTCGGTGCCAGGACTCTGTACACACTGACCTGTAACTTTGTGAGTCAGGAGACTTTATGGACTGATTTGAGGCATATGGGTTAATATCGGACTTGTGACTTTGAGCTGGACTGGACTGGGCTGTTTTCTCAATGCCCTGTTCCTCTTGAATAAAGACCCATTCCTTATATCCATATGTGTGTCCTTGAATTTGTTCTTCTAGTCTACCCAGACTAACACACTGGGTCAATATTCCACTCTGAGAATGTTCTTCTTTCTGTGCTAACCCTCACGTTACCAAGCATGGTGTTCTTCTCTAGGAGTGCGCTATCCTGAAAGCATCTACAAAGTATATGAAGTAAAGTCTGAAGCCATCCTCATTCCCAGGGAACATTCTTGCCATACTTCCTCCAGGATAGATTTGCTTTTTGTTCTTGAGTTCCACAGTATCTTCACTATTCTTTGTCAGTACCAAAATTCAAGCACATTGATTACTCACTAGACTTTCTTCATCATCATCCAACTTTCACATGCATTTGAGGGAACGGTTTGGGTCAAGGGCACTTTAGGACTCAAATGGCATCTTTGATTTTGGACTTTTTGACTGTGTTCCTGACATAGTCATGCACATAGAAATGCCCAAAACACTTAATTGCCCTCCTTTGGAACATAACAGATCAAGAAATGCTCACTCAAATAGAAGGAGGGGTTGCTATTTGGTTTTAAATCAGGAAATATGAGCTTCAGGGTTTTAATCCTGCAATATAGTTACGCAGTTTTGTGCTAAGAAAATACTGCAAAGCCAGATTATATGAAGAAAAAGTATTTGGATTGAAAGAATGCATCACACAGATGAAACAACCTTATTTGCTTAAAACAAAGCTGACATGAAGCACTTACTGAAAAAATCAAATATTACGTACAGCCTTCAGTATGAATTACACTTTAATTCAAAGAAAACTCTTTTTTAAATAATTAGTAACACTTTACTTGCATGTTATATTTATGATATTGTTCCATATTCTCCACATTCTGTTGGGTCACCTTTATTTGGGATGGACATGGACTGGATCTGTTCCAGTCCTTTGGTCAGGCAGGGATCTTCTACATTTCTTAGCACTATTTTATATCAGCTTGCTGAAACATTTCAATTTGCATTCCATCAATTCCTGGAGTTTTGGTCTTGCTAATGTCTTTGGTGAAGCTTGCCTCTCTTCCTTCATTATCATTGCTGCTTGATGAAGTGCTACTTCTTGAAATAGCAGAATGTCAAGCAATTATTTTTGGTATCATGAGTCTATTTATTCCTTCTAATTCTTGGATGCATACTGCATCATTCAATATCCCATGGGAATATTTAAATACTCCAACTTGAGATTTGAATTATGTTCTTCAATTCTTTCAGCTTGAGATAGGCTTTTTAGTTTTCTGACTGTAAGTTTTTATATATTTCATTATAACATTTTCATTGTTTATTTGAGGTTGACCATCTTCTCTTTGGATATTTTATGACATCACTGCTTTCATTTTTTAAGTTTAACTCTGACCAAGAGCCAGCTTCAGAGTCAATTCTGACATCACTTTAGTCTTTTCATTATTTCTTATTTTAAATTACTCCATGGGTGTGATGTTCGGATACCATACTACTACTCTTCTAGGTCTCCTGTCATTAATATTCAAGGATTCAAATATGCTCTCAAGCTGTCCTTGATATTCAGGTGGGATGAACTCCACCTCATAATTTGACTCCATTCATTTGTTTTACTTTTTGTTTAACCAGAACTTACCTATTCAGTAATGATTGTTCCACACTTAGCTGCTGCCCTTGTCTTGACAGCTCTGAGAGAGTTTATCTAATATCTCTTCACATAACTGTAGATATTATTATTTCTGTGTATTCTTTCTGGTCCAATGTATGTTGCAATGATTATTTATGTTATTACAAAAACAAAAGAACTTTGCGATGAAGAACTTGTCCATGTTGAAAAATTCTATAAGCTCTCTCCAGATATTTTTTCCTATCATCAATGTCATATTTTCCAAGTATCATTACTCTTCCTTTGTTTTTAACTTTCCCTTTTCAATTCTGAATAATATCAATGCATCTTGAATGCACTTTGATCAATTTAGGACTGAGGAAGTTAGTTGAATTCTTTGAGTTTTTAATTTGCTTTCATGGTTGGTTTGGAAATTGGAATAATAATCGTATTAAATGTATTCCCTTTTATGTGCCTAGATATTATCCATTGTACTTCAGTAAAGATCTTGAAATGTTCTTTTTGACGATGATGGGTCCTCATTCCATTTGAATTTGTTATCTCTGGCGCAGTAAATTCTATAATTATCTGATCTGCAATGACCAATACCAGTCTGTTTCAGCTCACTATTGGCTAGGATGTTGACTGTTATTCATTCCATTTCATTTTTGTGATTTCCATTTTCTTAAATCCATACATCATACATTCTACATTTGGATAATTTTATTATATGCGTACAAAGCTTTTTCTTCTCAATTTGAGTCCAGCCCAATCAACAAATGAAACTTCCCAAGGCTTTATACTCCATCCTAAGTTTGGCTCTACATTGAGAAGAGCCTCTTCCTCTTATGTTTTGTACACCTTGCAACCAGTGAGTTCATCATTCAACATTATCTCTGACCAACTTCCATGAAACTTAATAAGGTTTTCAGTGGCTAATCCCTCAGAAGTGGACAGCCTGTCCTTTCTTTGTTGTCTGTCCTCGTCTGCAAGTACCATTGAAACGTGTTTTACTTGAGTGATCCTGCTGATATTTGAATTACCAGTAACTTACATGGCAACATCACATCAACATTCAAATCCTCACAGCATGATGAACTAACACACAAGTAGTGAGAATCTTGAGTATGTGCCCCTTGAATTTAAAGATTATCTCAAGAACATATTCGACTTATGGAACACTAGTAATCAAAGACTAGACCAGTTGTGCGATGAGATCGATAATACGATCCATGAAGAAACAAACAATCACTGAAATGAAGGGAAAGATCAAAACAATTGTCAAAAGAGGCAGAGATACTAGCTCGTAGACAGTTGAGGAAGAAAAAGTCATAGAAGGAACAAATAAGGCAGCTAAAGAAAAATGTCAAACGACAGCTCAAAAAGAAAAGAAAGCAACATAATGACATGTGCAAAGACCCACATCAGAAATCCAAAAGGAGAAGTATATTTAGTATATAAGAAACTGAAAAAACTAAAGAAAAAACCTCAAGCATTGACTTTAGATATTAAAGACTTATTAGTAAGATACTGAACTATTCAGGTGACATGAAAAGAATTGGTTGACTTTCAAACATTTCAAAATGCAGAATATAGTCATGAAGTGTTTTTACTGGAGAAATAAGCTTAATTACACTGAAGGCATTAGCAAAAAGAAAAGATCCAGGAATGGAAGGAAATCGCATTTGAAATGTTCCAACAAACTGGTGCCATGCTGGGATTTATATCTATGATATAAATTTGTAAGACAATTACCTGGAATAGATCCACATTTGTTCTCATTCCTAGCAAACAAGAACCAACAGAATGCAGAAATTATCAAAAATATCATTGATATCACATATAAGTATAATTTTGCTTGTTAATTAAAATTTTCATTAAAAGACTACAGCAGTACATAATCAGGAATTTTTCAGAAGTTCACAGGAAAGGATGTGAAATAAGGGATATCATTGCTGACAAGAGGTGGATGTTGGTGGAAAGCAGAAAATACTCGAAAAGTATTTAGTAGTGTTTTATTTACTATGAAAGACACAACTTTATGAATCATAACAAACTGTGGACAACACAGGAAAGATTTTAAATTCCAGAACTTCATTGTACATAAATCAAAAGGCTATCGTTCACACAGAACAAGGGGATGGTGCCCGTCATATCTGTGCTTCTGATTTGAATTCTTTCATCACATGCATTCAGTCTGTACACTGAGCAGATTATATGGGAACCTGGACTATATGAAGGAGAGGACAACATCAGGATTGAATTAAGGCACATTAACAACTTGTGATATGCAGATGATATAATCTTGCTTGCTGAAAGCAAAGAAATTGAAGAACTTACTGATGAAGCATACATGCTTCAGTCTGTATGCTGAGCAGATAATACGAGAAGCTGGACTATGTGAAGGAGAACACAGCATCAGGATTTAGTTTAAGCATATTAGCAATTTCTGATATGCAGATAATATAACCTTGCTTGCTGAAAGAAAAGAACTTGAAGCACTTACAAATGAAGACCAATTATTACAGGTGAGTATAAAATAAAACTCAATGCAAAATAATAACTACAATAAAATACATTTGCAATGGACAACATCATGGAAAACAGAAAATAGTGATGCTGTCAAAGATTTTATTTTAATTGAATCCACAATCAAGCCTTAGAAAAGTAGCAATCAAAATATCAAAGTGTGTACTACATTGGGCAAATCACTGTTTAAAGTATCAAAAATTGGGCTGAGCCTTGGTGGTGTAGTGGTTGTGTGCGGGACTGCGGCCCACTGGGATGGAGGTTCAATTCCAGCTCCACAGGAGCAAAGGTTGGGCCTCCTACTCCCACTATCAGAGGGCAGTGATGCAAAAAAAAAAGTATCAAAAATCAAAAGCACCATTTTGAAGTCTAAGCTACACCTGACCCAAGGCATGGTATCCTCCATTGCCTCATACACCTGTGAAAGTGAGACAACAAAGTGGACCAATTAAAAACTTGAATAATTTTAATTATGTTCCTTGCAAAAATCATGTAGAAAATATCATAAACTGCCAGAAGAATAAACATCTATCTTGAAGAAAACAGCCAGAGTTCTTCATGAACGATATTTCATAGTTTTTGACATGTACTCAGGACCATCTAGTCTCTAGAACAGGACCTCATGTTTGGTAAATTGAAAGTGGCAAATAAGGGAAAAACTCTCAGTTAGATAGGATGACCCTGTCGTTGCAACAATGGGTTCAAGCATGCCATGTGTGAGGATGATGCAGAGGTGGACATACGCTTTCCAGGACTTAAAGCCAATACGACAACACCTACGAAGACAAAAACATGATATTTACAATGACATGACATACATTGAAAAGCTGGTCAATGAAAAACAAATGAACAATGGATACCTGTGAAACATGGCATTGGCAAAAATATTGATTTTACTGTGTACTGCCAGAAATACAAACATATTTGCTTTAGGAGATATAGGGATGAGATGGTTCTCAGGAGACAGGAAGATCAAACTTTGTATTATGAATCTTGAACTAGTTATTAAGAGAGACCAGTCCCTGCAGTTAAGTAGAGGTCTAGCCCAAATAGGAAGACCCAGAAGGAGATGTAATTGGCATAGGCACTGTAACACAGGAACGATTGTTAGAATGATGCAATATATCCAATATGCTCTTGAGATGAGAAAATGGCAGTTAGACCAAGCCTTAAGTACTTTGGATTTGCATCAAAGAGCACTGTTCCTCAAGGAGATCACACTTGGTGAGACAGAGAGAGTCAGCAAAAAGAAAGGAAGGATCATCAGCAAGATGAATTGCTCCAGCCCACGCTCAGACATACAAGTGATTATCAGCATGACTGGACATCATAATCCATACAGTCCCTGTGTTTTAGAAGAAATGTTTTGGCATCTGCCACCCATACGCAGATCAAATTCAAACCCCATTTTGCTTTTTCTAAAAAAGTTCTTAAACAGTAGAAATATCTTAAGCAAAACTTGGATTTTATCATTTGGCTTCTCATTCTCTATGCTATTCATTATTACTGTTATTATTAATGCTTCATCTTAATGTAATGACTACCCTTAAGTTTTAAACGTAAATGACTTATTCTTGTGCCATTGTACCTGGCTATAGAGGAAATTGATTTTTACATTACTCCTTCCCCCTCTACTGGTGTGTTCTTATCAGAAAACTTAGCCAAAATCGACCGTTTCTTTTAACTATTAAAGGGTGAAATATTTAGGTTATACTATTCAGTGAAATTTCATCACTAAGTATCCCACATAATTTAATTTTTATCTACTTTTCTCCTGTAATATAAACAGCTCTAGCTTTTTTATTAATTATGGACAATTAATATTTGTGATAGTGTTTAAGTCAAAATAATGAAATTAAAGAAAAAATTTAGTCATATAATATGCTATGAACACTCATACTGATTTAAACTTCTAAGACTAAGTTGGATTGAGAATATGATCTAATGAACTTATTACAAAACTATTGTTTATATCATTAATTCATTACCTCAAGAGATAATAATTATGCAGAATAATTAGAGATTACTTGTAAGGCTATTGATTTCACTGACAGATCCATAACTTTACTATTTCATTTCAGTAAGACATTTTAAGAATATTTAGTTTGGGGTGATATTTTAAAACAATGTTGCTTTTGATCAGGAAGTTACTTTTAAATCACAAATATTTTATGATACTAGTGTGATTTGAAAAAGACAGTGGAATTGGACAGTATGACTTAGAGCAGTATTTTCAAAAATAACATTATGTGACTTAGTGAAGAAAAAATATTAATTTTAAATGGAAATTTGTGTAGCTATTAATTCATAAAATGTGGTACAATCTATTATTATATTTGGTTATAGTTATATAATTATATGGTTCATGAACAAGAATAAGTCTATCTCTAGTCTTCCTAGTCATTTTTCTTATAATTTCCCTCAGAGGACAGGAAAGAGGCAAGATAGATGAGCTGCCACATTTCCACTCAGGGATGCCAGGAAGATACAGACATCCCTGATGTAGGTCTTGGCATCAGCTCTAGATTGGCATAAACCTCTTCAAAGTTTCTTTAAATAACACCGATTATGGATTTATAGTCTGTGACAGTGCCAACTTCGGCTCTTGACTAGACACTTTAGGTAGAGAACCTGGAAGAGTTTGGATTCGTAGGTTTGTTTAAATCTGGGAACGTCTGTTTTTCAAGTCACAGTCCTTGTATTTTCCTAAGCTACCACTATCAAATCCAGGGAGGTCCAGTACAGTTGGGTAACAATCAAATGCCCCAAGCAAATCTGCTTTAAAAATAAAAATCAATTTTTCACACAGATTAAAATATGCATAATAATTTAGAGGTTGTCTACTGGGAGGTACCACTTTCTTAACCACCAGTTCCTTTCTGCATGCCCACAGTCCTTGTAAGCACAGGGTCTGTAACCCTGGGATGCACTCATCATGATGTGATTCACTCTAAAGAGCCAAGCATGCTGTTAGCTCCCGGCCTGAAGCAATTGTTCCGCATTCCTCTGGGACTTTGACACTCTTTGTACTTTCTTTCAAACTGAAATTATGCTTGAGAGGCTGATAATTTGATAAATCTTTTAATTGTGAGCTGTAAATCGCCTTTCCTTTTTAGTTTGGTGTTAACAATATTAGCTCTCTCAGCAACTAGCACACTGAAATGATTAGTAAGCATCTTGCTAAAATGTTGGGCTGTGGATTTTTTTTTCTCTTGTACCATGATCCAAAAACAGTTAAGTAATGTAGATACTTTACTCTTTTAACATGAGGTGAAGAAAGCAGAAAATCTGCCACATGCCTGGAAAGGATCAAGTAGTTCATTACTTACCTTAGAAATCGAATGTGTGTTTATGGGCTTGCTGGCTTTAGCTGCTTCACTCATGTACGCTATTTCTTTACTTGCATGTGGGAAGAGTGCTGACATGAGAAATGCTCTGCGTGTGCACGCACACACACATGAACTCTACTTGTAAATTTTTTATTGCTCATGATCAGAGGTGTATTCTTCCCCATATTTTGAGGGTATAGAAATCAAGACAGATATTACCTATTTGTTGCCATGTGAAGGTTTTATGGAATTCATCTGACTGTGACATAAACAGTTTCTGGTATCTGTGTTGTCAAAGTAATATCCAGCTGCTTGTTCATGTGTTCAGATAGATATTCAATTGACACTTAGCATTTGGGAAGAGACCCAGAGCAAATCTCTAAATCGAGACCGTGGGTAAAGGAGGGATTCATGCAAGATTGTAGAAAGAGTTTTAGCCCTGGAGAGGATTGCTGTTATTTCATGCAAATTTTAAGCATAACTTAAATCTAATAAATTTTAAAAATTCACAGTTGAACATTGACTTATTATTTAAAAGTAAATTAACTTTTGAGAACTCATACTTTATTTTAATATATTACTTTTTCCTGAGTAACAATGTGTAGACTGATATTTTCTTTTTTTTGATCAAGCATAACTGTCACCGACTTTTGATAGTGGTATTTAAAATTAGTTAAATCTCATTTATTCCACTGAGCAGCTAAGCTATCCTGGCTATATATTTTACTCCTTGCAGTATCTGTTTACTCACCTGCATAATAGGTTAAAATATATTTCTGAGATAAAGGTGCCCAGTTATTACAAGATATCATGTATGGGCTGTTCAAAGCTTGAGGTTCAACAGGCAGCAACTAAGCTCACATGGAAAAAGCATACCACTCTGCTTGATCATAGAGTGTCCATAAGATCAGGTATCAGGCATCAGAAGTTCTAAAACAAACAACCGTGCTGATGTGAATGAGGGGGGTTGGAATAGTCAACTAGAAATCCCCTCACAGTAAGGAAACAGTGAAGGACTAAGCCAGCCAGGATGCAGTATACCATTGATGAAACCCACAGCATTTCTCTAGTTCTTTAATGCCCCCTCCCTTCCTATTATCATGACCAAAGTTCTAACTTATAAAACCAGCTGGACCAGAGCATGTACACTGGCACAGATAAGAGCTCTCAGCATACTGTAGCCAGAACTGGTAAACCCCCCAGAACAGTATTGGGAGCAATGATACCATGAGGTAGGTGTCTGGTGAGGGTGAAAGGGGGAACTGATCACAATGATAGATGTATAACACCTCACCACCAGGATGAGGAATAACAGAAACATGGGTAAAGGGAGACAGAAGATGGTGTATGATATGGAAATAATAATAATTTATCATAGGTTCATAAAGCTGGCAGAGTGGGGGAGGGAAGAAAAGCAAGAGGACCTGATATCAAGGGTTCAAGTAGAAAGAAAATGATGGTGGTACCATGTGAACAAATGCGCATGACACAGTGGATCATTACAGGAACTGTAAGAGCTGTACTAAAATTATTTTTTAAAAAGAATATATTTCCCAAGGAATTTGCAAGGATCAATTGAAATAATGTATGTGAAATCAAAATATCTAGCATTGCCATGTAAGTATAAGGATATCTTTCTCATTTGAAATATATGATGTGCATTTTAAGTATAATAGAATAATCATATAGACAATTCAATTATTAAATAAAGTGTGAACCAGAAGTCAGCAGAACTGCTTATCCAGGTTTCACAATTATTCCATCTTTGAAAGGAAACAGTTTTACCATGTTTATGTTGCTTGTTCAAGTTAAAAGACTTATTTTCTTTATTTCACAAGGTACTTAGTATGTTATATAGTTTATGGCATTCACCATCTTATTACATATTGTATTATATTTTAAATAATTTTCATATATTCTAATAAGCAATATTTTAAAATATGCAAAATGTACTTTACTAGTTTGTGTTAGGATATTATATATATGCACACACACACAAACACATATATATATATATATATAATGTTTCTCCTGCTAACAATATCAGATTCTCAAATATTATTCCTTAGGATAGATTTTCATAATCCAGAGAGTAGTATTTGAATACCCTGATCTTGGTGGATGATGATATACAATGTGCAACAAAAACATCATCTAATTAATGTCACAGAAGAGGTTGGAAAATATCAGAAAAAAACCCTTTTAACAAAGGTATTTTAATTTAATCATTTTGTAATTAAAAACAAATACATCCCCAAACATGACTGATTTTATAGTAAGCAACATGAGTCTACTGTAGTATTCTAGTTACTGAATATCTTTGAATTCTTTAGAGAAACAAAGCCAGTGAACTAGAGTGTCAAATCAAATAGTAAGTTTTACTTTATGTGAACAAATATAATTCTCTTTCTGTTGACAGTAATAGCATCCAATGATATAGTCTTGCTCATTTTTGACAGCAGATAAATTCCTATATTGATAAATCAATAGATAGATAGAGACTAGATAAGCCTTCTTTAAGGAGTTCACTCATGCAACTGTGGGATATGGCAATCTGTACATCAAGCAACTGTCTGGTGTTCTCTAGGCTTATGTGCCAAGAAGATTTTTAGGTCAGGCAATAGAAAGAGGGCAGATTAGAGGGAGAGAGTCCTAACAATTTATCTGGTGACAGATAAGTCCCATGAAAATTTCCTCTATAACTAATTAATTGATTCTTTTACATTATGAAACATGATTATATTAGATTACATTATGGAGAAATAACTGTTCTTCTCTTGCCCAATACACTGAGAACTATGTCTTGCCCTGGTGACACATAAAGTTAACAATCATTCAATATAAAGGTAGTCTTCATGAGGAAAAATGAGAATAGGTTACTAGCATTCTTTGTGATTAAAATTTTTAGTTTTCTGACAAAAGAGGTACTTTTTTTTTCAAAAGAGCTACTTTTATCCCAATACTTTTTTTTAACAACCTTTGCTGTGCAAATTTTATAAGTTGGATTGTTGAAAGTGAAGAGGACTTGAAGCACTTCTTGGTGACTCTCAAGTTTGCATCCTTTGACATGGATTACTTCTGAATGTTAAGAACACCCGAATCCTAACATCATGACAAACAGAGAAAAGTATGAAGTTGGGGAAGATTTCATCTTGTTTGGATCCCCAGTCATGGAAGTAGTAGTGAATTGAACAAGCTATGCATTGCTTTGGGTAAATCGGCTGTGCAGAACTTCTTTAAGGTATTGAAGAGCAATGGCAGTGAGGCAATGTTTAATTATCTACATTTCTGTTTTCCTTTCATTTTTATGATTTCTAAGTTCCCTAGGTTCAACATTCCTACATTCCAGGTTCATTTATTAAAATGTTTGCTGCTGTTTCTTCATATTATGAATTATGCCTACTAGCAAGTAAGGATCTAGACAGCTATCTTCTATCTACCTCGGAAGGTGGGCACTACTTTGGGGTTTTTTTTTTTTGTTTGTTTGTTTGTTTTGGGGGCGGCATCTCTGATCTCTGGTGTGGGAGTAAGAAGCTCACCCTTTACTCCTGTGGAACCAATGCTGGAATTGAATCTCCATCCCAGTGGGCCGCAGTCCCACGCACAACCACTAAACCACCGGAGCTCAGCCTGCGGGCTCTACTTTGGGAAGGCATTTCTACCCAAGTCATATATTCCGTATCTTCAGACCTGAGCAACTCATACTCTGACATCATATCTAACAATGTTCACTGCTTTCCAGAAGATGTGTAGTTTCTGATAATTTCTGCTGGTATTAAATACATTTTCAGGGGCCAGTTCCTCAAAGGGGGACAACCTATTTCTTCTCCATCATCAGTTGTTAGTCTGGAAGCTCTTCTAAAACCTTGCTGGCCCTCCTGGTATTTAAAATACCTGACACAGCTTGTGGTGTCACAGCAACACACAAGCCATTATAGGAGAAAAAATGGAGAGTCAAGCTGTGGTTTCTAACAATTAGTTAAAGTTCAACCTGGGCCAGAGCATGTACAGAGCTGGTAGAAATAACAGCTATCAGCACACAAAATCCAGGACAGATAAATCTGTCAGAAATAATAAGGGGAGTAGTGACACCATTTGAGTAGGGTGGAGGTAGGGGGAGACAGGTTGAACCAATTACAATGATCTAGCCACCGCCCAGCCCCCCCCCTTCTAGGGTGATGAACAAAAACATGGACAAGGGAGACAGCAGATAATGTAAGATATGAAAATAATAATTTATAATTTATCAAGGATTCTTGAGGGTGGAAAGGTGGGAAGGTGGGAGAGGGAAGGAAAAGAGAAGAGCTGACACCAAGGGCTGAAGTAGAAAAAATTCTTTGAAAGGATGATGGCAATGTTTGTGCCAATGTGCTTCATAGAATGGATGTTTGCATTGGTATGAGAGCTGGAAGAGCCCCAAATAAAATGATTTCTTGAAAAAAAATAAAAACAAACCTACACTCCTGAAATGAAAGCAAGTAATAATGACTGGGGAGCAGAACATAGAAAAATAATAGAAAGTGTCAAAAAGACAAGAAGTTGTTTTCTTGACTGGCTTAATGAAATAGACCACTGGCAAAATTCACAAAGGAAGAAAAGGTGCAAGTTGATGAAAATTGATGAAAATTGATGAAAAATAAAACCAAGTAGGATCAAAATAATGAAATTATATGAAAATCTACGACCCAAAATTTTAACTCAACAATAAATGAAAAAGAGGCAGAATCATAATACCTATAAAAATTTATACAACCTGAGTTAGAAAATATGAACAGACTATTTCCAAATTGAACTTGTCTTTAAAAAACTGTCTGGGAATAAAAACTTTCTGGTAGAGCAGTATCAAAATGTTCTGGCCTGGTTGATTTTGAAAGTATTTTCTGCCAAACACTCAGATATAGGAACTAACATAACTTTTATTCAAACCATTCCAGAACAGATAAAATGATGGGATTCTCCCATACTCATCCATCTTATACTGGTACAAGGACTAACGTGTCAATGAAGCAGAATTGAAAACCAAGCACTTATCTCTTGGCCAATGGACAGATGAGCTTTAACAAAAGACTAGAATCTATTAAATGGGAAGAGACAGTATCAGTAGCAAATGGTACTGACAAAACTTTATATCTATTTGCAAAAAATAAAATATGTATTTATATTCCCCAACATATACAAAAATTAAACAAAATGAATCCAAGATGCAAATGTGAAATCCAAGATTATAAACAACATATTTTATTTATTTATTTATTTTTGGGGGGAAGGGGGCATCACTGCTCTCTGGTGGTGGGAGTAGGAGGCTCAGCCCCACTACTGGAATTGAACTTCCGTCCCAGTGGGCCGCAGTCCTGCGCACAACCACTACGCCACCGGGGCTCAGCCCAATTATAAACAACATAAATGAAAGAAGAGGACTAATTTTAGGGGGCCTAATACACTATTAACCAGAGCTAAAAATATACAAACATCAGAGAAAAACTAGACAAGGGACCTCCTAAAGACAATCATGTACATAGACAAACTTCAAGAAAAAATATGAAGAGAACTTAAATACTCAAGGGAAAATTTTGCTAATGGCATATCAGACAAGAGAGCCCATTATATGAAACGTATGGAATAATCCACTACTTCAACAACATAAGGGCATTCAAGTTTTAACAATGGGAGCAAACATGAACAGACACTTCATTAAAGAAGAGAGACAGCTAAAAACATATTAAAACATTCTCATGATCATTGGCCATTAAGGAGGTGTTAATTAAAATAATAATGAAATGTAATCTCACCTCAGCATAAATAGCATATTTTTAATAAACCCTGAAAACAAATGATGGGAATATGGAGAGACTGGAGCCCATACATTAGTTTTGGGTTATAAAAGGGCACAAGGACTATGGGATAAATGTGTTTTTTCCTTCAAATATTTGAAACAAAAATGTCATAATTTCTAGCAACTTCACTACTAGTATGTAGCCTAAAGTAAGCTAATCTCTGTTATGAAGAGATGCATCCATATTTGTTTTATAGCATTATTCACAATAGCAAAATGAGAGAAACACCTAAATGTTTATGAAGGAATGAATGAATAAACACTCTAGGGAACAAATACAAATAGAACATATAGGACATTAAAGAATAATGAAAGATCAATGATACGCTTCATAATTTGGATGAACCTGGAGGAAGCTATATTAAGTGAAAGTAGTTCATCAAAAAAGGACAGATACTGTATCTGACTACTACTGTAAAAGGATCCAAAAGAAGTATACTTGAGAAAGAAAAACATCTCTGAATGCTGCCAGTAGTGAGAGGGAAAGGTAAATATCTAGGGAGAGCTGTTGTGTCTTTATGTGCCATCCGGTCAGCTCTGACCGATTGCCATCCTATGCACAGTAGAACCGAACACTGCACAGTTCTGGGCCATCATCTCGATTGTCCTATGCCTGAGGCAATTGATGCAGCCACTGTGACAGTCTAGTTCATCAAGGTCCTTTTTCTTTTCCACCATCCCTCCACTTTACCAAGCATGATGTCCTTCTCCAGGCACTAGTCTCCCCTGAAAATATGTCCAAAATAGGAAAGACAGTCTTTCCCTCCTTGCCTCTGAGGAGCACTCTGGCCTTACTTCTTCCAATACAAATCAGTTTGATCTTTTAACAATTTATGATCATTCAATGTTCTTCTTCAGCACATGTCAAATGCATTGATTCTTCTACATTCTTCCTTGTACAGTGTTTGACTTTCACATGTATATGTTGCTTTGGAGAATACCATGGTCAGGCTCAGCTTAGTCCTCAAAGTAACACACTTTCTCTTCAATACTCCAAAGAGGCCTTGTGCATCATATGTATGTAATGCAATAGGTCATTTGATCTCTTGAATGCTGCTTCTATGAGCACTGGTTGTGGATTCAGGTTAGACAAAATCCTTGGTTCCTCAAACACTTCTCCATTTACCACGACTTTACCTATTGATCCAGCTGTGAGAATTTTAGTCTTGCTTGCATTGGGCCTTTATGCTGAAGGCTGCAATATTTAATCTTCATTAGCGAGTGCTTGAACTTTTCCTCATTTTCAGAAAGGAAGTTTGTGTCATCTGCATAGTGCAGATTGTTAATAACCCTTTCTCCAATCCTGATGACACACTTTTCTTTATATAATCTAGCTTCTCAGATAATATGCTCTGCATATAGATTGAATAAATATTATGAGAACATACAACTCTGACTCACACCTTTCCTAATTTTAAACCATGCTGTATACCCTTGTTCTGTTGACATAACTGCTTTGTTGTTCCATATGCAAGTTCAGAATAAGCACAATGAAGTGTTCTGGAATTCCCATCCTTCTCAAGGTTTTCCGTAGTTAATGATTGCCCACATAGTTGAATATCTTAGCATAATTAATGAAACACAAGTGAACATTGTTCTGGTATTCTCTGCTTTGATCCAAGATCCATCTGATCAGCAATGATATCCCCTGCTTCATATCATCTTCTGATCTTTTGAATTAGGTGAATTTCTGACAGTTTCCATCAATGGGCTACTGTATCCATGGTTGTATAATCTCAGTTATCATGTTACTTGTGTGCAATATCAATAACATAATTCTATATTTGAGCACATTCTGAATTTACCGTTCTTTGGAATGAGCACCAAAATGGACATTATCCAAATAGCCACTTGCCAAGTTTCCTGGCATAGACAAGTGAGTGTTTCCAGTGTTTCCTCAGTTTTTCTGAAACATTTAAATAGGCATTCCATCCATTCCCGGAGGCTTGTTGTTGCTATGAGTCTGTATCAGTGTGATTGCACTGAATTTGAGTTTTGAGTTTGCAGGTTTACTTGATCCACTTGGCATACAGTGGTGGCTTGTGTGTTGCCATGAAGCAAGAAGTTATGTCATTGGTATTTCAAATGCCAGCAGGGTTTCCAAAAGCAAATAGGTTTCATCAGAACTTCCAGACTGAAACAGACAACAACAAAGAAGGGCTTAGTTACTCTCTTCAGAAGAAGGTGCTGAAAATTTTATGCGTGGTTTTGAAGAATGTTCAAACACTGGAATCCTAAACAAAGGAAAGAGAGCATTGTCAGAAGTAGCACTGGCAGAAGGGTCTCTCAAATCCGAGGGCACAAAAATGTGACTGAAGAGGAGATGATTTCTTGAAGGGAGTCGACCATGTTGATGTAAGTTAGATAAAGTCTGGGGGAGTGGAAATGTCAGGTTCTTCCATGGCTGATGGGGCAGCGCAGCACAAGGCAAACAGCTGCAAAAATCTTCCAAAGGTTGGAATTTGAAATGTGTGAAATTTGAATTTAGGAAAATGGAAAGTAGTAAAAAATGAAATGGAGCACATGAAGATTGATATCCTGGCATTAGTAATCTGAAATAGACTGATTTTGGCCATTTTGAAATGGAAAATCATATGATTAACTCTGTTTTGAACAACCCAATCAGGCATAATAGCATGTCAATCATTGTAATAAAGGATCTTGTAACATCCGTCATGAAGCACAATGCTATCTGAGATTGGTTTGCATTCTATCTGCTTTCAAGGAAATCCAATCAATACTTCACATGTTTGCTTCAACCAAGAAAGCTTGTGATGAAGAAATTGAAGAATTCAGAAGATCAGTCACTCAATCAAGATGCCTTAATAGTTATTGGTGATTGGAATGCAAAAGTTGGAAAAAAACAGGTGGCAACAGTAATTGGAACATATGGAGTAGATGGTAGAAATAAAACTGGACACCATATGTCATAATTCTATGAAATACACACTATGTTCATAGCAAATGCCTTTTCTCAACAGTGCGCAAGGCAATCATACACGTGGATTTCTCCAGATGGAATCCACAGAAATAAATCTGATTATAACCATGGGAAGACATGATGGAGAAACTGAAACCAGACTAGGAGCAGAATGTGGTGCAGACCATCAATTACTGTAATATGTAAGTTCCACATAAAGCTGGAAAAATGAAAACAAGTTCTATTTCACCTGAATTTCAAGACTATCTGAAGAACAGATGTGATGTATTTAACACTAGTTTTAAAATACCTGATGAGCCGTGGCATCGCCCCATTAGATTGCACACACATATTAACTTGAGTACAAGGGATGACAATGTACAATAGAGGCTGGTAACACAAACTTATCAAGGCATAGGAAGATACAGTGAGAGGAGTTCAAGAGTTACAGATAACTGTAAATACTACTATACCATCCTGCAATATACTGTCCTGTAATATACCGTCCTGCAATAACAATAACAATAATCTAGAGGTGGGCTCAAAAGCAGTCACCCAAGCTTAACAAAACGGGACGATGAAAGGGCCTACAATCACAAAAATAATTTTTGACAGAGCATATTTTCACATAAGCATTTTCGTGTGCCCCAAATGTATCCATGAATAAAGTAGAGTATACAGGGAACAAAGTTTTGAAAGTTTTTCATCATATTCAAACATCCTGGGATAAGTCACTGGGTTTGGGGATTCTAGACCATAGTCCTGGGGGATATCAAGATCAAATGGCATAACATAGGCCACAAAGACATACTTCTACATTCTGCTTTATGGTTTTATGGCTTTAAGTGGCTGCAATTTTTGGTCTTTCCCCATTTGGAGTATTTAGAATAAAACAAGGAAATAATTACTTTTAAGGGCAAATTGAGCACCTGAACTTCAGACACTATGCCCTCAGACCAGAAAAACTAACTTGATACACAATTGCCACTGCCATTTACTTGTAAGGTATTAAAATAGAGAGACTGCAATAGATGGGGAAAACAGTGTGGAACAAAATTCAAAATAATAAAAGAAGATAAGACTTACTTGCCTGATAGAAACTGGTGACAGAGATTCTTGAGATTATGACTCTTAGTGTCTCTTCAGGCTTTGGTTGTAGGAATGCTTGAGGTTATGATCCTTGGTCTCTCTTCAGGCTTGGAATTGAGCTGATCCCCAGGGCTCAAGTTTGAGCCAAACACTAAGCAGCCCTATGTGCAGAGCAGTAATGACAGGAAGATATGCACTCCATAGAACAAGCAGCCACATGCGATTATAAAAGCAATATTTATCCAGAGACAAAATCAGAAAGCAGGGATGGGTAAAGTAAAGGAAACCAAAAACAAAGAGAGCAAGCAGGAAGAATGATATAACATGGTAGGGGTTGAAATCAAAAACATAAAACAAAATGTACATAAACTGTTAAGTAGAATTCTAATATGACCTATAACATCACACCCAAGTCAAAAGAGACAGTAAACAAAAAAGATTCTAATAAATTTTTGAAAAAGGAAACAAATTTCAAAAAATTCAGAAGAAATTATTCATTCTTACATTATGTTTCCCTTCAAACATTCGAACTTGTTCAGTTAGATCATGTACTACATTAAATATCATAATGAATGCTCATTTATTCATTAACTAATCGCTTTTTATTTCACCAGTGTTCAAATCATCTCCTTATGTTTTAGCAGGGATTATTATAATACAATGATTCTACAAAATAAAGACATTAACAAGAATGAGGATAATGAAAGTGTCATCTAGAAAATGTCAAGTTGATCTTACTTCCAAGTAATTCAGTGTAACAAATATAAAATTTTATGTTTTACATTAAATTAGTTTAACCTTTAAATTCAATGAATACACAAAGATTAGCATTCACAATTCATATCATTTTTAAAAGCATATGATATATAAGTCTGAAATAAAAGCAATGTGATACAATGCAATGCTATATAAAATGGAGAAACATGAAAAAGTAAATTCTATGACCTTGATTCAACTAATAGCTCATTCTTCGTGGGACAAATTTTAGTCCTGCCCCCTCTCAACTTCTCTACAATAGCTTTTGGAACAAGAATAATTCAGCCCCTTCTATGGAGTTTTCTACAACCAAATCCTGTCAGTATTCACTCTCCTGAAGTGCTATAATTAGAACTTGCTAGAAGCAAAATTACAGTGATAAATAATTATATTTTCTCTACTAACAGCACATGTGGGAATACAATAGAGATAAACACAATGAGCAAGAGAGAGAGACAGAGCACTCTTCTGTCTAACATCTCTGATAAAAGGCTACACCAGAGACAAGCAGTACACTTAGTATGCAAGTAGTAATTCATTCCCACGAACCCAGAGCTCCCCAGTTTGTCAGTGCCAAGAGAGAAAGCATCTCTAGCTTGCTTAGGAAATCAATGACGGTGCCATGTTAAATGTTCTTCCGTGGGTTATTGCAGGTCAATCTGAGAGCCCCTGGGTTTGCAGTCTCTGTCACTTTTCCATTTTCTCTAACAGTTTTCATGGTGCTTTTGTTGTTGGTGGTGGTGGTGGTGATGGTGGTGGTGGTGGTGGTGGTGGTGGTGGTGGAGGTGGTGGAGGTACATTGTGATTAAAGAGGAAAGTGCTACTTAAATGCAGGTGGATTCACTAGGAAAACACAGAAAATATATCAAAAGAATGGTGTGGGCAATATGATTCAGAATAAGCTTTTGTGGACAAAATATTGGGGAAAAGTTGAAATAACAGTTGTAGAAAAATTCTGATTTCTCCAAACCATCCAGAGGAACTGTATAATGGAAAAGCAGCCATTGTTTTCAAGTCAATTGCAACTCAGGGCTACCTCATAGACTTTAGAGTGAACCTACACTGTAGAGCAGTGGTTCTCAAGTTGTGGGTCTTGACCCCGGGTGGGGGGTTGGTGGTTGAGACTCCTAAAATGTCCCTTAAGATCATCAAAAAACACATTTCTAATGGTGTTAGGAACCAGCACACTGCTCCTCTCTTCATTTCTAGGTAACTCTGCCCACACACAGACATGATCTGGTGAGAAAGAACCTTTACACTGATGTTGGCTTTTTACACACACTGTGGCAAAATGTAGCAATGCAGTTTACTCTTGTTATATTAAGACTGCTACCCATGCTACACCTTGCTTCAAGACAAAATTTCATTCACTTGTCATTAGAAACAAATATTTCACAATATATAATTGCAAATCGTTTTTGTGATTAATCACTGTACTTTAATTATGTTCACTTTGTAACAATGAAAATACATCCTGAGTATAAGATACTTATGCTACTATTCATAACAGTAGCAATATTACAGTTACCAAGTAGCAAAGAAAATAATTGTATGCTTGGGGGTCAGCACAACATGAGCACAACATGAGGGGTCACTGCATTAAGGAAGTTGCTATAGAGGGTCGTTGGCTATCATCTTTATTTGAGCAGACCGTCAGGTCTTTTTTTTTTTTTCCACAACACTGCTTAGTGAGTTTGAACCCTATGCCATCGATTAGTGACAAACACAACTTCCACCACCCAAAGAAGATGGGCCCACTGAGGACATATCTATGCTACCAAAGGAAAACACTCAATGTAGGAACAATCCATTATCACAATTGAATATAACTAATTCCCTTCATCATCTTTCCCTGTAATAATGTGTCTAGGCAGAATGTCTAAACTAAAATATCAGCCAACTCAGCGTAAGCTGAAACTGTGAGGAGATCTGGAGGCCTGGGCCTCTGTAGATCTAGCTCCAATGTCAGCAGATCGCACAGGGAGGA
The DNA here is from genome assembly GCA_004026705.1 of Nesogale talazaci. Taxonomy (NCBI): domain Eukaryota; kingdom Metazoa; phylum Chordata; class Mammalia; order Afrosoricida; family Tenrecidae; genus Nesogale; species Nesogale talazaci. The sequence goes on along the minus strand of PVJH01004884.1, from coordinate 21,370 downwards.
ACACGAGGAAGCATGCGAAGAGCAGTGAGCTATATAGACTGAGAACACGGCTGCTCTTTAAATGTCTGTGTGGCTGACAAAGGTTGACATGCAGATGTCAGCTCCACGTGATGAATCATTCATGTGCGTATTGTCTGTGACCGAAGAACTCTCTCTGAAGATTAAGTTCAAAGAAGCTTCTAGTAGCTATTCATTTTTTTGTTTTCTTAATTTCTTTGTTGTGTTTCCCCAAAGATCATTAGTGTAAGTTATAAATGCCAGATAAAAAAAAGAGCTGGATAACATAAAGTATTTTGAAGCATTGAAAATTATTTTGTGAAGCAAAAAGTTCAAGTACTTCAAGTTGAAATCAAGTCAACTCTTAGTGACTTTATAGTGCAGAATGGAAATGCCTCTTACAGTGTCTAGGTTAATATTTTTCAGGAGTGGACTTTCTTCCACAAAGCAGCTCATGGGTTTGAACTGTGTCTAGCCACGCCACCACCAGCGCTCTTCCTAGGAAGCTACAAGAACACGTTGTTTAGTTCTGTTACATAGGCAAAGGAAAACTTCTATGCATCATCTCCAAGAAGTTGACCTTGGTGTCTTGAAATCTAAGGGAATTTTAGAGTTCCTTTTAATGAGCTCTACATTTGAAGTCAAGAATTGTGTTAATTCTATGTCTAGTTTCCTAATATTAGAACATTGTCTTATTAAAAAGATGGTATTCTCTGCATTTATTTCTATGTGTGAGTACAGATGATCATGATTTCACATCAGATAGGCACATTTTGGTTGTTCGGTGCTGTCACATTTGTTCAGACACACAGTGGCCATATGCACAGGAGAATAAAACTCTTCTCTACCCTGACTGTTGTTGCATTTGCTGTGTCAATCTATCTCAAGTGTCTTCCTTTTATTTGGTGACCCTCTACTTTACCAAGCAAGATAGTCTTTTTCCAGACACTGGCTTCTCCCGGTAACATATACAAAGTTCATGAGATGAAGTCTTACCGTCCTTTCTTCCAAGGAGCATTTGGCTGCTCTTCCAACACATGGCTGTTTATTCTTTGGGCAGTCCATGGTGCTTTTCATTCTTCGTGATCAAACTCTACCTCAAACACATAATTATTTGAATTATTGTGTCATTAAGCTATTCCTTACTCATTGTTTAACTTTCACATGCATGTGAATCAATTAAAATGCTGTGAGTTTGTTCAGGCACAGCAAAGTGACAGTCTTGCACCTCAGCATGTTGAAGAGATCCTAGAAAACAGATTGTGTCGGGCAGGGTTCTATTAGAAAAATAAAACCAGGACTCTAGTAGTTCTCTTTATATATTTATATAGAGAGAAGGGTATATAAGATAAGAAACAAACAGTTAACTATCTATAAAGCAGTACAGATTGCTCGGTGCACCTCACTTGCGTGAGACAGCTAGAAGACTGGCAGTCCTCCAAGTCTGGAGGGCCGCTGAGCAGTCCTCTGTAGAGCAATTCAGGCTATCTGGTCACAGGCAGAAAACAGCAGAGCAGGTCACCAACAGTCAGCCAGAGGACAGAGTCCAACAGTCCCCAGCTCAAGAGATCTACATCCTAAGAGTATGGCGAAGTAGGGCCTGAAGGAATCTCAACTCACAGCTCCACAGTCCACGATTAGGTGTCCCACGGGTAGTGTTGCTTGGAGGTTGAGGCACAGGATGAACAAGGCAGCTGTCTGGTCCGAAGATCCGAAAGCAAGAGAGCAAGGGCAGAGCTTGCCAAGCCTTTTCTATTTCCGCCCTTCAATTGATCGCGTGTGTTCATTGGCCATGTTGTTATAACAGACCTGCCTATCATCTGTGGCCACGTTGGCATAACAAACGTACCCATCACACAGATTTAACAAATTCAATATATCTTTTGATTTCCTAAGTTGTTTCCTATGAGCATTGATTCTGGATCCAAGCAAAATGAAATCCTTGGCAATACAAATCTTTTGTTTTGTTTTGTTTTACATGATATTATCTTTTGATACAGTGGTGAAGATTTTTGTTTTCTTTACCTTGAATGGCAATCGATATTCTAAGCTGAAATCCTTCATCTTCAAGTACTTAAAATCCTCCCTTTCAGCAAAGTTATTGTCATCTGCATATCACAGTTAATAAGCTATCCTCTGACACTAATGATACTTTCTTCCTCATATAGACAAGTTTCTCAGTCTATTTGCTCTATATATGAATTAAATATTGTGAAAGGATGTGACCTTTAGGCACATTTTTTTCCTGATTTAAATCATACAGAATCCATTTATTCTGTTCAAATATCTGCTTTTTGATCTATTTATAGTCTTTCATGAAGAGAAAGTAGTGTTGTAAAATTCCAATTTTCATTAATGCTATCCAAAATTTGTTAAAAATCCACAGTCTAATTCTTTTCAGGGTCAACACAAATAAACACCTTGTGGGCTTCAGCCATGATCTATGTAGCATCATTAATGTGATCCCTTGGAACATGGCCTCCTCTGAATGTACCCTGAATTTCTAGTGGCTTCCTATCAATGTACTGCTGAAAGCAATTTTTAATTTATCTTCATAAAAATTTAAATTGCATGTGATATTATTCCATATTTTATACATTCTATTGGATCACCTTTCTTCGAGGTGGTGACAAAAAATGATCTCTTCTTGTTGGTTGGTTGGTTAGCTGTGGCAGTCACGTGCTTATGTTAATTTCATGATTGAGATGTAGGGGTGGAGTCTAGCCTGTTAATCTGGAGATAGCCATTGAGTAGCCAATGAGGCCTCTGTGTGGGCATGGCTTTCTCCTGATACGTCTGGGAAATCTCACGCTATTTCCTTCATGAAGATGAGAAGCTATCTCCCCAGTCGTTGGGAAGTAGTCTCAGAGATGATGAATCACAGAGAAGACAAGATGGCAGGCAGCATCTGAGGAGGAAGAGGAGAAGCCACATGGCTTTGCCCTGATGGAGGCGGATCTCTGAAGCTGGAGAGGCCACGTGAGGACCCCAGCCAGCGATGAGTTGCTTCACCCACCATTGGATGCTATTGATGGACCCTGAGCCCTCGAAGCGAGGAGCCATGAGGAGACCTCTGCCAGCTCCAGGACTCTGCACCCACTGATATGTGACTTTGAGTCAGAAGGAGACTTTATAGACTGATATCGAGCACAGGGGTTAATATTGGACTTATGACTTTCTACTGGACTGGATTGGGATGCTTTCTTAATGACCTATTCCTTTTATATATAAACCTTTTCTTTATATCCATATGCATGTCTATGAGATTTTTTCCACTAGTCTACCCAGACTAACACAGTAGCTGCCTTCCAAATTTCTTGGCATGGATATATGAGTGCTTTGAGTATTTCATCAGATGCTACAAGAACGTTGCAATTGGTTTTTCTGTCTATTCTAGGAGCCTTGCTTTTTCATAGTGCCTGAAACTTACTTAGAACTACTTCCTTTAATCTCACTGGTGGTTGAACATGTGCTAGTTTTTTAAACGACTGAACAAGGAGTAATTCTTTTTTGGCATAGTGATTTTGTATTTCTTCCATTTTCTTTTGATGCTTCCTATACCAAAATATCTTTCAATATTTGCCCAAGGAATTCTTCAACATTAAAACTACAAAATGTAATGTTTTCCTCCCATTCTTTCCACTTAAAATGTACTTAGTGTGCTTTTCCTTTTTTTTTTTTTTTGCTTCCTAAACCTAACTCTTAAACAAACAAACAAAAAAACAAGCCTCATTGCCTTTGGTGAATTAATGCCACCCTGCCATATCAGAAATCACCTTTTACTTTAGGAAATAGTGTCTGAACATTAGAAGAGGACTCTGTTTATTTTTCATAGTCAGTCTACCATTTAGTAATTCACAATGAAAAAAATGCTGGTCTGAATGCACACCAGCTGGTCTGAATGCTCCCCAGCATTTAATGGCACCCAAAAGTATAACCTCTAGTTTCAGTAAGTGGAATAAAAATTTGGGGGATGGGCGTCAATGCAACGTAGGTGGCAGTAGGGGGAAGGAATGGTGACATCAGTGGATCCATAGAGAAAAAGAATGTTTGGAAGCTGATTGTGGTAGCAGAGGTACAATTCTGCTGGAGATGATTGAACTGTGGAACGATTATATATATATATATATATATATATGTATATACACACACACATACACACACATATATATACATACACACACATATATATATCCCACTTAAACAAGCAAACAAACAAAAAGAAACATTATTGTGTTACTTCACAGCACTAAGAGCTTATTTGTTTTCCAAGCTGATCACATGGAGTATGCATTTTTCTCGTGTTTTGGGGAATTTCTTTCATTAAAAACATTAGGAGGCTGAGCCCCAGTGGCGTAGTGGTTGTGCGCGGGACTGCGGCTCACTGGGATGGAGGTTCAATTCCAGCTCCACGGAGCAAAGGCTGGGCCTCCTACTCCCACCACCTGAGGGCAGTGATGCCTAAAAAAAAAAAAATTAGGAAGCTCTTATTTTTTTTAACTAAATGAACTTATCAGGCAAATTTAATACAAAATTATGAATATGTTCATTGTTGACCAAGTCTTGTGATAGTCATGGTCATTATTATTATTACCATAAGTAATTTACTACAAAGGTAGACATAAGACACATTTAGGCAATAAAACATGCTTTATTTACTTATTTGATTTATTTGAAATAAAAGCATGGTTTTAACATATTTTCTCTTCCAAGTATTATTTTTCCTGTGGGTTGTAGCTAGCAATCTATTCAATAAAGGCTACTCTGTTTTTCTGCCTAATATAAGTAGTCTAAAAGACTCTTTGGCTCAGTTACTCATCATGATTCAAGCAAAGGAAATTTTAAAACCAAACTCATCTAGGCAATTTCCCCAAATTTCTATGTCCCATTGGTATGTGGAGATAGTCTATAAAATAAGTTTGAAGGGGCTATTTTCTTCATTTTAAAGCAGAAGATTCCCAGAATAAATTTAATAAAGTGATTTGTCATCACTATTGATTCATGGTAAGTTGCTGTCTTGGGAGGCTGGCACCAAATGCTGCACTTTGAACATATTAAAGAGCTATGATTTCCACCAAAGGAGTTTATCCATGGAAATATAGCAGTGTGAAAAAAGCATTTCAAAATCAGATGAATAATTCAGCCAGGGTAATGGCTTAAGCACAGACTTCTGAGGAGATTAATTCCAGACAGAGAGAAGGACCTACCTGGACCACATCTAACTGACGAAGTTTTAGAAAATACAGCGATAGTAATAGTAACAGATTTGCGAAGCCAACATATTTTGTCTGGTTATTCTCAATTTTTAAGTAATTAGATTCCCGGGAAAAAATGAATTTTGCCCTAAAAAACTTCCTTTAAATTTTAATCCTCGATAGATTTCAGTGAAATATACTGCATATGTTTCTAATTAATTTTCCCTTCCAAAGTTATAATAAAGCACTTCAGGGTCTGCAATGAAGAACTGGTTATTACTTTTCTTGAAGGGAGAAAGAAAGGCTACTGTAAGAGAAGAGAAACTTGTATGATAAGCATACTTTGAGACACAAAGTGCATGCACTGTGACAGCTAAAGCCTTTTATTTATAGTTACCTTAAATAATTTCCAAATGTTTATAATAAACTACTTTTGTGGAGTCACTAAATCAGAATCCACTTGATAACAATGAATTTAGTTTGGGGTAGGTATATTCTACTAAGATGCATTCTAAATATTCTACATTCAACCCTTCTGTAGCTAGCTGAATGCCCAAGACAGTTTCCTTCCATGTTTGTATACTGATGTCCTTTCAGTCATATGAATTTTCTTAGTTATTTTTAGACAAAACTGTTTTGTATGTTCCTTCTTCAGAACCACTGGCTGTTTCTCTTTCTTTTTAGATTATCTTTACTTTAGATATGGTCAGAGCTAATCACTTTCTTTACTTATTTCCATTTAAATATTATCTATTCATTAAGTCCTTTCCCATCCTACTTTTTGAAGATAAATATCTTCTACAAGGTGGTAAATTGCCAGTCCCATCCAAACATTAATGTTTCTTCTTAGTAACTGAAAATATTTTAAATAAAATAAATTTAATCAACTTACATATTTAGTTGTTCTCTCTGTAATAGGCCATACTCAATGCTTTTGGGTCAATTCCAGGTCACACCAATGCTATTTATATAGTGTTTCTGAGACTGTAAACCTTTCACTCCCTTTCTCCCATGAAGCAGTGGACAGTTTGAAATTACACCCTTATGGTTAGCAGTCCAACACCTATTCCATAGTGCCACCACTGTAGAAACATGAATCCAGGAACCTGTTTCTCTAGACTTCTTTGATCCATGCAGAATTAAAAACAAACAAGCAGAAGAACTATCATGAATCAGTTCTTGTAAATCTTTTTGGAAGTAGATAATCTCGTCTTTCTCTCTCAGAGTGGGTGGTGGTTTTGAAATGCTAACATGAGATTAGCCATCCAACATATTTTTTTAATTTAAATAATTGCATTGGGGGCTCTTATAGCTACTATAACATTCAATGCATCATCTGTATCAAGCACATTTGCACACATGTTGCCACATTCATTATTCATTTCCAAACATTTTACACTTGAGCCCTTGGTATAAGCTCATCTAAAAAAAAAAAAAAGCTCCTCTTTCCCCTCCCCCCCTTTGTAAAAAAAATGAATCATTTTATTGGGTACTCACACACCTCCCCTCACGATCCATACATACATCAATTGTATGCTGATCTCATTTGCACACTTGTTGCCATCATCACGCTCAAAATATCCTCCCTCCACTTAGGCCTCCAGTTCACCCTCCCCATATTTCCCTTCCTCCCCTCTATGAACCTTTTATAATTTACAAATTGCTATTTCATATTATACACTGTCCAATGTGTCCCTTCACTCACTTCCCTGTTGTCCATGCCCCAGAGAGGAGGTTATCTGTAGATCTATGAAATCGGTTCCCCCTTTCTACTTCATGATCCCTCCACCCTCTCAGTATCACCACTCCCATCACTCGTCCTAAGGGAACATCTATCCTAAATTCCCCATGTTTCTGACATTTAACCAGCAGTGCGCCACAGTTGCTCCATGCAGAATAGAAGCTAAATAAGCCTTTATTGAATGAATTGCTATATCACAGAGCACATTTGAACTGGCAGAAGGCTAGCTCTGCTAGCTGCTAGTATTTCAGGAAAAGTGGCACCTTTTTTTCTATGAAGGCATTTTAAATGACTATAAGACATTGTGAATATATATTCAGCAGAAAAATGACTTCAGGTGAAAAGATGTTATTTTAGAAACACATAATATCTTCTAGATTGATGTGAGGGTTATAGTTTCAGTGACTGACAACGTTACAGATGGAACCTTTGCATAAGGCAGTGAATGAAACAGAACCAACTGCAGTAAGCTAGCTCATTTGCAGTTTGTTGTTTTCATAAAACATAACCATCAATCAACTGAAACCAGCTGCTCAGTTTTTTGAAGCAATGGAAAAATTCTTTATAAAATGGGATAGCAAACTCAAAACTCAAATATATGTGAGTCTTTAGTTCAGAATTACACACCTAAGTTTAATAAGCTAGCAAAGAATGAAATTATCTTTTTCATTTCATTTAATTACCCCCTCATCTCCCCAGCATTCTAATATCTTTCTTTGTGTGTCAGAGCAAAATCACAATCTTGTTTTTTATAAAGATTTTATATTCTATTTATGATCTATAGATATAGTTAAGACAACCTTGAAAGAAGATTATTCTTTCAATACAGAGAAAGAACATATGTCAATTAATACCCACCTATTTTTAAAAATCATTTTATTGGGGACCCAAACATCATTTATCACAATACATATACATACATACGTACATATACTCTCTGAAGCACTTTTGCCTGCCTGCTGTTGTCATTATTCTCCAAATATCTGCTTTTTCACTTGAGTCCTTGATTTCAGCTTCTCCTCCCTCCCCCTCCCCACTCCCCCTACCCCATCATCCCCATTACTTCATAAATTATTATTTTGTCATATCTTACATTGAGCGACATCTCCCCTCACCCACTCCTCCGATGACTATCCTCCTGATAGGAGGTTATGTGTAGATCCTTGTAATTGGCTCCCCTGTCTACCCTCCTCTCCCTCCACCCATCCAGTAACTCCACTCTCACCACTGGTCCTAAGGGGTTCATCTACCCTGGGTTCCCCAGATTTCCAGTTCCCATCTGTACCAGTGTACCTCTCCCAGGTCAATTGGATCTGTATGGCAAAATTGGGATCATGATAGTTAGGGGGAGGAAGCCTACAAGAACTAGAGAAAATTTGATTTTTTTCATCGCTATTTAACTGCACCCCAACTAGCCTTTTTCCTCCCTGTGACTCCTCTGTAAGGGGGTGTCAATTTGCCCCAAATGGGCCTTGAATCTACACCCTGTTCTTCCCCTCATTTGTAGTGCTGTGCTTCCTGTTCTTTGATGTTTGATACCTGCTCCCTTCGACCCCTCTTGATCACACAGGCTGGTGTGATACTTCCATGTGGGCTTTGCTGCTTCTGAGCTAAACAGCCATTCATTTACCTTCAAGCCTTTATCATTTGGTAGCAAGGCATCATAAGCTTCCTATTTATTAAATTTATGACTGATGCTAAACTACGTGACATGCAGATCTCATTTTTTCCCACTGTTCTTTAAGTGCTTGTCAACTATGTTATTCTAGGTAGACTCAAGAAACAAATTCATAGGCAATCATTTGTGTGTAATAGAGAACTTTATATCAAAGAGTAATGGAACATATTGAGAAAACATCACAGCAAAGTATAGATCAAGTCCATAAGTCTGATATTAGCCCTATATCTGATGCCAATCTATAAAGTCCTCCTCAAACTAATGCAACATATTCAATGACACTGAATGCAGGAAAATCACAGGCTGGTGGTGGAAAGTCTTGTAGATCTAGTGCTGGTAGATCTAGTGAGCATCTCAGCAGTGGTGCGGATCTCACGTGTGGCTCCTCCAACTTGAGGACTCTAGCATAACTCTATGTGTCTTGTCCAAAGGAATGTCTTGTAGGGAGTGAGTGTGTGTCCCACCACCAGCGAGCTCCTTATCTACTTAGTGCCTCTGAATGAGGTCATCAAGCTGTGACCTGATTGGCAGGCTAAACTCTACCTTTCCACCTGGAAAGTCTCGAATTGACAACACATTCTGTAACTACCACACCAACTCTTTTGAAAACTTTTCAGAGTATTTTCTTCACATATTTCCAAGTATTAACCAAGTAAAAACTATGATTAACAAAAAATATTGTTAAATAGAGCGAGAAGATAAACTTATCATTTTGAAAGGTGTGTAAAATATGATTGGAGAAGTGCTACTCCCTCAGAGTAGCCACAGTTATTACTTGCCATCAAGTTAAGCCTAGGCATAAGAACACCACATGGGCGAGCCTCATTGGCCAGAATTCAAGTGAGTTCTCTCATGTTTTCTTACTCCTAAGAATCCTTCCTCCTCCAAAAAAGTCTGTGTTAATGATACCAGTGGTGTGAAGTCCTTAGGTCCTTAATTAATTTATGGGGCATTACTCAAAATAAGATGTAGCAACATCTGATACCAACAGCTATTAGGACTGTGAAAAGGATGAATAAAGAGTTATTAGAAGTGAAAACTAAAATAGAATATGTGCTGTTGATCCGCAAAGTGTTAGCAAGCTGAAATAGATGGTTTTTGTTCCTTCTGAACTCACCAAACAAGTAGTGCTCTAAGCCCATTGAATAAGAATTGAATTACATTTATCAATAAGAAATTTTGAGATCTATCCTCACAAAATATAATCTGTAGTAGCTTATCATGTAAGGGAAAGGCCAAAAAAGTATTGAGATAAATCACAGACACTTTAATTGAACTAACAATTAAAATGTAAAGCTATTGTTTCTCAATATATTCTCCATCTGGGCATATATACTTCTGAAGTAGCTACCATCCTCCCATCCTTCCCTTTCCCATTTATAGAGTGCACAAATGTGAGATTTAGAGTTTGCCTAATGCCCATGAACCATATATCACCCCCTTTTTATTAAAATATAGTTTAATGGAGGTTTTACCACTCATAACAGTCCATACATCAATTGTATCTAGCATATTTGTACATGTATTGCCATCATTATTTTCTAGACATATGTATATCTTAAAGAACACTTCAACAGAGCCCCACCTGAGCTGGAGTCAGTTTTTCAAGATGTGAGGAGAGGGAGGAGATCATTCATTTGATGTCATACAACATACAAATCAATAGATCCTTTTACCAAAGTGAAAAGCAAACCCTAGTGAAAGTTCAAGTTAAGGGGTGCATGCATGCATGGAATCAGAGAAGTCAATTCTATTTCTCCTCATATATAAATCAGGAAGAGCAACCTTATATGAGGTTAAAAAATGCTTAGCAACTCTTATATATGACCCAAGGGGGAGATATGCTCAGCATTTTGTTCCTAATTGGACATCTTCGACCTTGTTTCTATCCAGTCCTTGGGGACTGAGACTGTGTGTTATGAACTGCTGCGACTGTAGATTCTCTCCTTTGGAGGTGTATTAATTTGGTAAGTATAGCCCAGTCTTCCTGAAGAAGGACTACTGAAAGCTATGCTCCAACACCAACTACTATTGTTGGTGTAGTGTCCATCCATTTAAGATTTTAACCTATACAAGCCAACAACTCATGAATTGTGGTCTGAGCCTATTATATGTATACATTTCTTTTCTCAAGAGTATTTTAAATTTTACACTTTTGGCTAAATTAGTGACACTATCCATGGTATTAATTCACATTCCAGGTAGATGGTCTATATTGTTCTCTATCATAAAATAATGTCATCTCTAAAGTGAACAAGAGACATGTTAACCATAGTTATATCAATGAATTTGGGGTTTACATTTGATTCTAGCCCCAATCTAAGAACAAATATTTCTTTGTCTTTTATTAAATAATTTTAATGGGGACGCTTATAACTCTTATCACACTCCACACATACCTTGATTATGTCAAGCACTTTTGTACATTTGTTTACTTCATCATTCTCAAAACACTTGCTTTCTACTTGAGCCCCTGGTATCGACTCCTTATTTTTCCCCTCCCTCCTTGCTCTCCCCTGCCCCATGAACCCTTGATAATTTACAAATTATTGTCCTTTTGTCATATCTTACACCATCCGACGTCTCCCTTCATCCATTTCTCAGCTGTCCATCCCCCAGGGAGGAGGATATATGTAGATCTATTCAATCTGTTCTCCCTTTCTACCCCACCTTCCCTGCACCTTGCCATTATCATCGCCCTTCTCACCTCTGATCCTGAGAGGCTCTTCTGTCTTGGATTCCTTGTGTTTCCAATTTCTATCTAGTCCAGTTGGATTTGTAAGGTAGAATTGGGATCATGGTACTGTGGGGGTGTGGGGGGAGAAGCATTTAAAAACTAGAGGAACATTATATTTTTTCATCATTGCTACACTGCACCTTGACTGACTCGTCCCTACCCAGAAAGCCTTCTGTGAAGGGATGTACAGTTGCCCAAAGATGGGCTTTGGGTCCTTACTCTGCACACCCCCTCATTCACAATGATAGGATTTTTTGTTCGTTGATGCATGATAGCTATCCCCTCAACACATTGTGATCACCCAGGGTGCTGTGCTTCCATGTGGACTTTGATGTTTCTCAGCTAGATGGCCACTTTGTTATCTTCAAGCCTTTAACACTCTAGGCAATATAACTTTTGGTAGCCGGGCACCATCAGCTTTCTTTGCCACATTTGCTTATGCACCCACTTTGTGTACAATGATCAGATAGGGACAGGCTGGTGTGCTTCTTCCATGTCAGCTTTGTTGCTTTGAGCTAGATGGCCGCTTGTTTATCTTCAAGTCTTTAAGACCTCAGATGCTATATATTTGATAACTGGGTACCATCAGCTTTCTTTCCACATATGCTGATGAACCTGCTTTGTTTTCAGTAATTGTGTTGGGAAGGTGAGCATCTCAGACTATTGAATTATTAGAACAAAGTGTTCTTGTCCTGGGGAAGCGCTTGAGTAGGGGCCCACTGTCCATGTGTTTCCTTAATACTAAACCTATAAATATATGTACATAGATCTCTTTCCCCTTTGTTTTATATAACTATATTTATGTATATATATGCATATGTTTAGATCTCTATAAATGCCCTTTGATTCCTTCTGTGAGGGAATATCCAGTTGCCTACAGATAGGCTTTGTGTCCCCATTCTGCATTTCCTTCATTCACAATAATATGACTTTTGCCTCCTACTTTGCCTCCTATTTCTTTCTGCTATTTCTTTTTACTTTCCTCTTGTCCCATTATCATATTCTGCATTCATTGATATGATTTAACAACTGTTGTACTACTATTTCTTATGTCATGATGCTGTTTGATGGTCACCATCATGAAGAGATCAGTGAAGATATGAGTGCATGGCATAGTGTGATAACAAAACCAAAAGATCCCCAGGTACCAGAAGTTATAGTGTCTGGGGTTTCAAAGCCTGGCCTTAAACCAAACAGCCATCTAAGTGAGAATCAACTAAGTCCACATAGAAGAAGCACTCCATAGGGCTGGGCCCCGGTGCCATAGTGCTTGTGTGCGGGACCTCAGCCCACTGGGTTGGTGGTTCAAATCCAGCAGCAGCTCTCCAGGAGCAAGGCTGGGGCTCCCACTCCCACCAGAGGACAGTGATACCTCCCTTCATTAAAGAAGAGGCACTCCAGCCTGTGAGTCCAAAGGATTATAAATAACCAAATCTAAACTCAAGGGATGGAATAGTATCAGAGCTTCAAATATCAACACCCAGATTTCAGAAGACTGGATGACAGTAGAAGCCCAAAATTCATTTGTAGAGTTTCTATATGTGTAAAGTCTCTGAGAATTGCCTGGATATCTGGAGAAACAAATCCCACAACACTCATCTAGGGATAAAAAATAACTTTATATAGAGAAAGTATTATATATCAAGAAGGCATTCTAGCCCAGTGTAACTCAAGTCCTTAATTCAATCCTAGTTCCTAAGTTTGACTTCAGACTCATATAGCTGCAGACAGTCACACAGCAGTGATGCAGAATGCAAGAAGATCACAGGTCTATGGATGTTGAGTCATGTGAACCCAAAATCAGTGGACCATACCACAGGGGTGGCAGCCCTTATATTGTTATTTGCATCATTAATTCTATACATATACCTGTTTTCCTTGACATCAGAGTTCCAGCAAGCAGAAAAACAAAGAGAAAGAGAGAGGTAGGTACCCAGGTTATCTGCTTGTAAGATGACCACACCACAAGGAGGTGTCATTAGACTGTGTCTAGATTAATATGGTGAACTATAAAGCTACACTTTCATAAAAAGTCAAATGGACATACAATTATTTAACTACCACAGTCTTTGAAATGTCTCCTTTGACCATAGTCGGGGGATGTGAATAGCCTAACTGCCAGACAGAGAACACTGTAAAATTGATTAGGACAGATGTAGGTAAGTCAAATTGTAATCCCTCATAACTTGACCTCACTTTTGACAATCTTAAGGTTATTTTTAATATTGTCTTCCCCGTTTTCTATTGAGATGTTTCTATGATTTACGTAATCATCAAAGATATATGGTAGGTGTATAAGATTTCCCAATGAAATTCTTATAGTACATCCCTTACTGTCTTCAAAGAGTATGCAGATAGATTGTCATGTGGGAAAAATTTCCCCCAAACACATTTTATTCCTCTTTCCTAATGAGTGTACCTTTTCTTTTTCTTGAAACATCTGCATAATAAGTCCCCTTCAGAAAACTATGTTCCTTCAGAAAATTAATCACTATTTTCTACTTTGAGTTCCTTTAAAGCACAATCACCATACATTTTAAGCTAATCACTATGTCTTGAAATTATCTAATGCAGTTATCCCTCTAGATCAGTGGTTCTCAGCCTCCCTAAGGCTGTGTGACCCTTTAATACAGTTCCTCATGTTGTGGTGACCCCAAAACTATAAAATTATTTTCATTGCTACTTCATAACTATAATTTTGAATATGTTCTATATGTTGTGAATCAGGCAACTCTTGTTAAAGGGTCAATTGATTTTCCCTGCTCACCTCCCCCACAAGGGGCTGTGACCCATAGGTTAAGAACAGCTGCTCTAGATGCAACTAGTCTGATCTAACCTTCCTTTCTAAATTGTATTGGTAAATCCAAGACACACACAGCAATGCAAATCAATTGTGGAAGTTAAGATAAACTTTGCTTAACATTGAAAATGCCAATCCACATGAAAATTCAAACATTAGTAGATATTGCGCGAGTGGCAATCCTATAGTTATTTTCATCCATTTCTTGACTGGAGCCAAAGAGTCCTTATATTGATGGTCTTTTTTCTCTTGACCCATATGTAAAGTCTTCCCAACCTTCTTCAAGGTTCACAGTCCATTGTATAACGGCTATTTAGTGAAAGACAGCACTATCACAAACATGCACAATTGTGTAGAATAGAAAAAGATATCATAGACACTCATATGTGTATAAGTAAGAGCTTTATTTACAAATATAATGGAATATTGAGAAAACATCCCAATCAAGTCCAGATCAAACCCATAAGTCTGCTATGATCCCATATGCCTGATACCAGTCTATACAGTCCTCTTCAGACTCATGAACACATGAAATGAAGCTAAGTGCAAGATCACAGGTTAGTGGTAGGTATTCTTGTGAATCCAGTGACAGTGGAAGCATCTAAGCATGAACAGGGGTCTCCACATGGCTCCTTTTGCTTCAGGAGTCTAGCATACAATCTTGTATCTTGACATCAGGAATATCTCACAGAGAGTGATTCTGTGTCCTGCCTCCAGAAAGGTATTTATCTCCTTCATGGCACCAAACGAGATGATCAAGCTGCAACCTGATTAACAGGCTAAACTACATCCCTTCACCCTTTGTCTTAAATTGACAATGGATTATATAATTACCACAACAACGCTTTGGTGACTTAGAATATGGCCACTTGAATTTTGTTAAAATGTTTTACATTAGTCCTAATTTCAATCCACTTTTTATCCTGGCATGAAAGATACTGTGGGTTGCTGTTTTAATTAATGTTTAAATACATATTTGTAAATGTGACACAAAGG
This sequence comes from Nesogale talazaci, assembly GCA_004026705.1. Taxonomy (NCBI): domain Eukaryota; kingdom Metazoa; phylum Chordata; class Mammalia; order Afrosoricida; family Tenrecidae; genus Nesogale; species Nesogale talazaci. The sequence goes on along the minus strand of PVJH01004884.1, from coordinate 6,226 downwards.
TAAGATTCAAACAATACAGAATTATTTATGCAAAAAAAAAGTAACTGGAGGCCCTGAAATCTTTACTTCATTCTCCTGATTATGATAGACTCTCTTTTCCCCAATTGTAATTTGAGTGTCCACCAACTCAAAAGGTTGTTATGGCATTACATTTGACAATGTTTTTCGGTTATTTATAACGGTTTCAGAGGCTAATTCCTAAGAAGTAGAAAGTCCATTCCTTTTTAATTTTCTGTTCTTAGTCCAGAAGTTTGACTGAAACTACTAGTGTATAAAATATCAGTGGCATATCTTCCACAAGCATAGTAATTATATATGTCACTGAAGAATGACAAACTGACATATAGAAGGCATTAGTTAAAAGCAAGATTGCAGAAATTGTCTGAATAGTAATTGAAATATTTCACCAAAGTGAAAAAGTATTGGAAGTAGACACTTGTCTCTACCAAGAAATTTGGAAGACCTAGCCCATCAAATTGAAGGCAGTACTATTTGTGCCCAATAAAAGTAAAGGTGACCAAATAAATGTGGAAACTGTTTAACATTATCACTAATATCAAAAATAAGTATTTTTCTGAAGAATATTTAATAATATTTGCACAAATACATCAACAGGGAGCTAGTATACATTGAATGAATATTCCTAAGAGGACTTGGAACAAAAAAAAAGAAGACTTGGAGCAAGAAATATTGCTGACATCCGATGGGCCTTATCTAAAAGCAAAGAATACTAGGAAGATGTCTGTGTTTTTGTTGACAGTGTATAAATCATTCAATTGAGTGCACCATAGCCTTGAGAAGAGTAAGATTTCCAGAACATGTCATTTGTACTCATTTGGAACGTGCAAAAGGAAATCATGGAATACTTTTTCTTTAGATATCATTAAATCTCTTCTGACCCATAGCAACCCTATGAACAGCAGAACCAAACCGTATGGTCCTGTGCCATGCATACAATGTTCCTATGCTTGAGCCCATTGCTGAAGATCCTGCGTCAATCCATTTTATTTAGGGCCTTCCTCTTTTTCATTGTTCTACTACTTTTCTAAGAATAATGTCTTTCTTCAGGGACTGCTATTTCCTGACAATCAACCCAAAGCATGTAAGACAAAGTGTCACTTTCCATCATTCTAAGGAGCATTGAGGTTGTACTTCCATTGAGACAGATATGTTTAATCTTTTGACAGTTTATGGTACTTTCATATTCTTCTCCACCACCATAATTCAAACACATCAACTATTCTTTGTTCTTCCTTATTTAATGCTAACTTTCAAATGCATATGCAGCAATTGAACATCCCATGTCATGAGTCAGTCCTTAAAGCAACATTCTGGCCTTTCAAGACTCTACAGCACTCATATAAAGCAACGAGTCCTTAATGCAATGTGTCCTTTGATATCTTGGTTGCTGTTCCATGAACATTGGCTATGGACACAAGCAACGCAAATCCTTGACAAATTCAATCTTTTCTCCATTTATCATAATGTTACCTATTAGTGTTGGGGATGTTTATTTGTTTGTTTGAACATATGTTCATTTTGTAGCTTATTTAGCCAAAGATGTAGGTAATCAAAATGGATTGTTCTGTTTGAAATGCCAAAGACATAGCTTCTTCCATCACAGGACCACACAGACCACCGGAGTCAGACAAAGATGGACGGCAGGTATTCACTGATACACAAAGTGAACGGGTTGCAACAGAGCTTCCAGACTAAGAACAGAGTGCCAAGAATAAATCAGTTGTGTGCTTGGAAGCCCCTGAAAATCTTCTGTATTATGTGGAAACCTTGTCAGACACCGAAGGCCTAAAGCATGGTAGTAGATCATTGTCATAGGTAGTGCTGGAGAATAGACCTCTCAGGTTGGAAAGCACTGGAAATGTGACTGACAAGGAGCTGCTTATTACAGTAGAGTTGACCATGGTGATGTGAAAAGATTAAAATTTGTGGGAGTGAAGCCTCAGAGATCTTAATGTGCTGATGAGACACAAATTGATATAGAAGAAATCGTTACAAATATTGACTAATGATTGCAACTTGGCATATATGAAGTATAAATTTAGGAAAATTGCAAGTCAAAATGGAGGGGAATGCATAAAAAACATCTCAAGTGTTAGTGGGCTGAAATTGGCTGGTATTGGCTATTGCAACTCAGAAATCATATGATTTACATTACTGGGAATACACAGTCAAGAGGAATGGAATTACATTATTGCCAAAAGGATATTTCAATGTCTACTTTAAAATGACATAATGCCTTTGATATATCTCTGCCTTCAAGGTAATCCAAGGAATACAACTATTATTCAAATTTGTGCACCAACCATGAAAGCTAGTAATGAAGAAATTGCAGAATTCCACCAAGGTCTTCAGTTGAAATCAATCAAATGTGCATTGAAAATTGTTGATGGTTAGAATTCAAATATTGGAATCAAAAAGAAACTCACTCTTTCACTTACTTACTGATATTGAGTTGATTTCAACTCAGCCTGGCCTAAAGGATAGCGTAGACTTGACCCTGTAGGTTTAGGGTAGTTATATAATCTAGTGTTAATTTGAGGATTCAGAGTGAAGGATTGAAGTCTAGCCTGTCAATCAAGTAGTAGCCTGATGACCTCATTTGTAGGCACTAAGGAGATAAGTAGCTCATTGCAGGTGGGACACATGCTCACTTCCTGTGAGACATCCCTGTGGAGAAGACACAGGGAGAGAGGGGCTAATGGAGCCAGACCTGGCGAGCCAGAGAAGCCATGTGGACACTGCTGCCAGCACTGAGATGCTTACATTGCCACTGAGTCCACAAGACTTCCCTTCCACTGACTTGTGATCTTCCAGCATTCAGCATCACTGCATGTGTGTTTTGTGAGTCTGAAGAGGACTTTATAGATTGGCATCTGACATATTGGCTAGTATGGAAATTATGGACTTGACCTGGACTGGGTTGACATATTTTCTCAATATTCAACTTCTCTTTCATAAATCTCTTTTTTATACACATATGAGTATCTATAGATTTTTTCTTTAGTCTATCCAAACTAAAACAAGGTTTCCAACACTGAAGCTCTTTTCAGGAGTAGGAGGCTTCATCTGTCTCTGGTAGAGAAGTTAGGAAGTCTAGCCTTTCTCCAGTGTAGAAGTCAGTGGCTTCTACCTGCTGACCTTCCTCTCAGAAGCCAAGTGTGTGCTCCTCTATGCCAGCAGACCTCCTGTTGATAATTGGAAAATATGATCTTGATGACAAAAAAAAAAAAAAACGGACCAAGAAGTCATTTAAAGGATAAGATGTTTCAAGATCAAAGGCTTCATACAAATACCCTTCTTCAACAAACAAGGAGCTACATATGGTCTTCTCCATATGGGATACACAAAATCAAATTGACTACCTCTGTGGGAAGAGACAATGGGGAAGCTCAACATCAGCAGCTAAAAGCAGGCCAGGGCATGGCTGTGGAACAGCCCACCAATGTTTCATAAGTAAGTTCCCATTAAAGCTGGAGAAAAGGTAAACATGTTCATGAAAGCCATGTGCCTTTAGTCTGTTCCTCTGGATTTGAAGGTTTTCTCATGAATAAATTTGACACATTGAACACTTATGACCCAAAGCTGGATATGATGAGCTTGTGCTGAGCGTATTTTTTCTGTTTTTGTTTTTTTAACTTTGGGCTTTTTCACATTTCGTTATGATTTTTTTGTTTTGTCTTCTGGAGAGGTCCTTCAACTCTTCAACTCTTCCATTTGCCATAGTTACCCTAAGATTAAAAGAAATTGCAGAGTCACTTCTGACATCAACTCTGGTATGTTCTTTCCTTTCTGACTTTTTGTTTTCTTCATGGATGATGTGCATGATGTCCTCTCCCAGCCCCTCAAGTCTTCTGGCACTGGAGCTCAATGTGTCAAATATGTTCTTGAGATAGTTTCAAAAATTCAGGTAGCATAGATGTAGCATTCAGGAGGGAGAAAAACAACTATGTGACTTAAAATTAGAAAAGGTCAAGACTGTATCTTTTGACCTTGTTTTTTCAATCTATATGGTGAGCAAATAATCTGAGAAACTGAACTATTTGAGGAATGATGCAGAATCAGGAGTGGACAAAGTTTTATTACAAGCCTGTGATATGCAGAAGACACAGCCTTGCTTGCTAATGGAGCATGAAGACTTCAGTCTTGAAAATGATTACAACGAAATATAAAGGAAATGAAAATCCTCATAATTGGACTGCTGAACAACAGCATGATAAAGGGGGGAAAATTGAAGTTATAGAGGATTCATTTTGCTTGGATTCACACTCTGCTTATTGCAGTATCAATTAAGAAATCAAATGATATATTGTATGAGGAATATCTGCTGCACAAGGATGCTTTAAAATATAGAGAGCAAGAATTTTCCTTTGAAGATGAAGGTGTCCCTGATTCAGGACTTGGTATTTTTAATAGTTCCATATGCATAAGGATATCAGTCATTGATTATAGAGAACTGCAGAAGAATTGATGCACTTAACTGATGGCATTAGCAAAGACAATTGAAAATATTATGGACTGCCAGAAAAACAGACATTTCTGTCTTTAATAAAAAGCAGTCTGGATTTTCCTTAGATGAGAGAATGACTAGATTTTGTCTCAGATACTTTGCACATGTTATTAGGAGAGGTCAATACCTGGAAAAGGACATCATATTTGGCAAAGTGTAGAGTCAGATTAAAATAGGAAGATCAAAAAAAAATAGGAATATCTTAAAGAAGGTGCATCGACTCATTGACTATAAAAATGGTCTCCAAGATAAAAATTTTGGAATATTACAGGAGGGTGGTAGTGTTTTCTTCTGTTGTACATAGGGTTGCTATGTGTCAGAATCAATTATATGGCACATAATATAACAACAAATTATGTTTGGAAATTTTGTACACATGTATACAAACATAAATCACTGCTGATACTATCAGAATAAATCTCTTCACGTACATATAAATAATCTCAATTGGTTTGTCCATTTTAATTATTTAGTATGTAATAAAATATATTCTATCAAGTATAATATTGTACGACTATATATCTTTTTAATTTGAGAATTATCCTTTATTATAATATTTCAAATAATTCAACTGCAAGGAAATTAAAGACTTTTCCTCACATTATTGCATTAGGAAGTACTAGCTTGTAAAACTAGTTGGACACATTCATCTCCAGCACTTTTACTATATTATATAATTTGGTTAGAAGAAAAGCAATATGGTTATTAAAATTTTTGGCATTCCCATTCCTCAGAAGAAAAGGTATTCAAAGTATCTAAGGGCGGGGGGAGAAATGCAGACAATACATTGGTGTCTATGCCAAATTCCATCAGTTTGAACGCCCTTGGCTTTTCACAGCCAAGTTTTAAGGAGGAGAAAACTATAAATGGAAACATATGGTGTCCTCTGATCCTTGATGTCACAACTTTTGATATAAAGCTAGATGAGACAAAAAAAAAAACCTAGATGAGAGATTGGGCTCATTTTTGGTTTTCTACATTTTGAGAATTTTAATTTGCTACACATTAACCAATATGATATATATATATATATATATATATATATATCATAGACCTAGTGAAAAAGGCAAGGTTTCATAACTACATAATAGCTTAATTGACAAATAAGAGTCTGCTTCCTACAATGAAGCCACAAGTATGTTGAAAGGCCCCAGGTTTCGGCAGGAAGTACAAAGATTTCTGCTTAAGTCACTTTTGGACCATTTTCTTCCTCTGTGGTGGCAGTGGTTGTCTGACTGTGTGGGCTTATGTTTAAAATACATCTCACAGATTTTTTAATAATACATTCTTTGGGAAAATGGAACTCCAGGTTTTCCTAGTCTATAAGCAATTTGCTTTTTTTTTTTTTTTAACAATTCAAGATCAATGAAATTAAAAACTAAGAGGTCTTTACAAGGGATAGTAGAAAATTAAACTTGCTTTATGTTCATTTAGTATCACTATTGTGAAATTCACTGTGACCAAACTATAATGTCAATTAGAATTATTGAAAGTGAGTTAACGAACCTGTCCCTATCCCTGCTATTGATTACATGGCAGGAAGAGCTAAAGGGCAGTGCAACTAGGTGACCTATTTGTAAGATTAGGGACCAGTACTGCAGTGGCCTTTGGAACTGCAACACACCAAGTTATCTAGGCAGCTAATCTTGGATATGCAGGCCTCATCAGGCACTACACAAGATTTGCAAGAACAGGTAG
>PVJH01004883.1:0-119468 GCA_004026705.1 Nesogale talazaci | reverse complement strand
AGCCAGAAAGCAGCTGAGTTTCCACTGCTGACTTTTCAGTGAGTAGCGAGTGTTTCAACCACTGTACCAGCAGGTGTTCTTAAACGTACAAGTGGGAAGTGGAGGGTGATTTTGAAATACTTGAAATCAACTCGACTGAAAGAATTGCCGAAAGGGGTTCCCGATGTGCCCTCCAGTTCTACAGATTCACCTCTAGGTTGTGCAGAATGACATCGACCCATACAAGCTGAATGTGATCCTAAATTATTGATGTGCATGTGTGCATATTAAGTGCCTGTTCTATTTTCCACGGTCCGCCTGTTGATTTAAATAATTCATCAATATTGACCCCCCTCGGTCTGGTTATACCCAGAAAATTGAGTTTGGAGGCTAAATAATGATGCTGGTATATTTTGTACATTGTTTTAAACCTTGCAAAAGAAAGAGAGAGAAAGAGAGAGGGAGGAGAAAAGAAAGAAAGGAAAGAAAGAAAGAAAAAGAAAGAAAGAAAGAAAGAAAGAAGCCCACGTGGCTTAAAGTACCATCAGCCCTGCAGAGCTGCTGATAAGCAAAACGCTGTAATGTTTCATGAATTGCCAGCTCAATTACCAGTCAGGTTCTGAATTCTGGGAGCATCGTCCCGCAAGATAAATGGGCGAGTCAAAAATAACACAGCTTGATTTTCAGCTATCCGAGGGAGGTGCCAGTACACTCTGGGGGGACATCTCGCTGTGATCTATGAGAGTAGTCACTTGGTGTGGCAGAGATGTGAAGCAACAGATCTGGAGCCATGGAGAGCTCACTGGGACAGACGTCCCATTCTGCCCCTGCCGTGGATCACACTTGTAATGCAGAGAGGAGCTCAAGGTATTATCTTGAAAGCCAAAAGCTATATGACAAAAAGATTTTTCCTGAAGTTGCTAGCAGGCACTAACATGGGTATCATGACTCTTTCAGGTAGTAGGTGTAACCTTGAAGAAAAAGTGGCACTGTCTCCAAAAAAGTGACCTGACCCTGGCTTTGGTGGGTTTTTTCTGCAAGAAATAAAAAGCACCGCATGTATTTATTCTCCATCCTTTCTAGCTGACCACTGCTTTGTTCTAGAGTTCAGCATGAAAGGACTAATTTTTTTGTTTCGTTTTTGTTTTGGTTTTAGTGAAATGGCATGTCCGTTGCTAATTTCTAGCTCTTCTAGTTGCACCTCTAAAATTATCTCTGTGTAGTTTATGGATTGGTAGCATTTCAAAATCAATGATCTATTGAAAAATTGACCTGCAGTCTTTGAGATGCTCATCAATTGCTATTAGTGTTTTGTAGCTCAAGATCAGAGTTTGAATGATTTTCTTTTATTAAAAAAGTATACCTTGTAATATTAGATGTGTTATTTTAAATATATTAGGAGTTTAAATATAAGCATGCCACTTTGTGTATTCCTATATTGTTAGAACCTCTTGGAGCATGGAAAAAAATTCTTCACAGATGATTTTGCTCTCTTGAAAAACAATCAGCTGCGAAAGTGTTATAAAACATAGTCTGCAAATGAGTGTAACTTGTAAAGGTGGACTGAGCTTATAGTATGGAATATGGCTCCAAATAATTTTTGCATTTTGAAAAAAAACCAGTTAAATAGTGTCAAAATATGGTAATAAATCTTTTCTAAATGCAGAATCATTATAAGCATCTCTATTTTAGGAAGTTCACACTGCTTCATTAAAGAAGAAACCTGGGATCATTATGCACCCCAATTTGTTAGGCAGTGACTCGTTAAACTTCCTTCAGCGCTTTCGGAAGCCAGTCAAATCTACAGGTCCTGGTGACTTAACCCTTTCAGAACACATATGAAAATCATTATTAGGTGGGTGGGGGAGAAATCTCTTTTGCTCAACATTTCATCTTGGAAATAACTACAGTGTCATTCAATAATGATAGTTCTTAAATCAAAACAAACCAAAGATTCACACATTTTAACATCAAGTAACTAGATGGAAAGCTTTTCTTTGCTCGCAAAACTAAAAGCTGTCACTGATTATACTTTAGAAAGGCAACACCTGAGAAAATGGACAATGTTTTTCTTCCTAGTGTAAACCTTCTGAATATTTAAAGCCCTGTGCCAGTCCAGGACAATGATGTCATTCTTTTTTCCAATGCATAGGAACTACCAAGATTTATTCACCTTTGGAATTGATCATGAACCTAGTTCCTAATTCCCTTTTCAGACACTGGACCACATATGTCCATTTTGGGGTTTTTTTGTCTATGATATTTCTGTATATGACATTTGCTTTTAAAGTCAATTTTCAACACAAATATTCATGTGTGCTCTTGAATAAGATTATTTTCTCTAGGGAATCTCTGCCCAGAGACCTGATAAAACGGGAGTTCTTTTTGTTTGGAAATGATTTAAAGGTTATTTAATTTTTACATAGTATGAGCTGCTTCTCATTGGACTTGGAAGGTCCTATTTGTTTTAGCTTGTTTTGTTTCCATTATGCCTTACATAATCTCAAAAACAATAACCTGATAAATTCCAGAGATAGAAAACCATCCCACCCCAAATAATCCCGTGATTCTGTGGTATAAGACAAGCAAAATATATATTTTGCATTTTGTTTACTAGATCTCTAATACTTACACCTGATTTATGAGATTCTCAAAAAAAAAAAACATTTCTGTGATCCAATTAAAATTGAGTAACAAAATTTTTAACTTTTTTCTTCTCCTTCTTCACCAATATCATACTACTGTATCTCCAAAATATCACTTGGGTGATTTCTGTGCTATCAGGCCACCTGAAACTTCATAGAGATTGACCCTGTGCTTACTTCTTTTGTACCCAGGCCTCTCAAAAATGACAAAGGCTACAGCGGTCACTCAACAGAAGTCGTTGGGCGGGGGCGGGGGGGGGGCGGGTTTGCAGACCCTGATCCTAACCCCAAATATCTCTCAGACCCAGATTTCCCACTGCCATTCCCATTATTTAAGGATGAGCTAGTTTATAAACGAATTTAATAGGCGATCCAGAGTTTTAAACGGATACTACAAACACTTCCTTCATGTCCTGAAAATTGCTTTAAATATATGATACATATAAAATACTATGTTAAAATTAAATACAATATGTCAGCTGTAAAGGTGAAAAGCTAGCTAACTTAAGTTCACAAATAATCTTTTTTCAGACTGTGTGTGTTTTCTCCTCAGCCAAAAGCCTCAAGATTCACTTCCAGCAGCCTACCTCTTCAGTAATGTTGGATTGCTCGTTAAGCATTAGAGTATCTTGTAATAAATATTAAGTTAAAAGAATTCTCCTGACACAAGTCATTGTTGATTTCACTGTTATAGGGAAAAGGCTCTAGGGCGGCAGATAAGGCTGTTGCCATGGTGATGAAGGAGATACCGAGGGAGGAGTCTGCTGAAGAAAAGCCCCTCCTTACTATGACATCACAGGTGGGAAGACCCATAGGGTTACTGTAGGAAGCTGACATATGTCAATATATCAGACGTTACGATTGTTAACTAGAAAACCAAAAACATTAACTCTCGAACCAATTTTTTTAAAAAGGCAGTTTCACTGAAACAATTATACAAATATAAAAGTAAAACCAAAATTGATTTTAAAAAAAGGAAAATTCCATCATTTAGTTACTTATTTGTGAATACTAATTTCCATTATTCAACTTTAGCTTAAAAAAGAGAGAGAGAAAATTTTCATGCAAGTAAAATATGCCGCTTCTTTATAAAGGAGTCTCAATTACAACTTTGGGAAAGAGATAATAAATAATGGTACATTTGAATAACCATCAAAAATTCAAATTCATATGAATAAATACAAATTATATTGTATACATATGTCAGTTTACCAGTAGAATATCTAAATTTTCTTCAATGTTAAATATATTTATGTTGTGACTATGCATACTACATATATGTCTATACATTTTTATGTGGATAGCCAATTTACAGGAATGAGCCAGAAGGCCATGAGTCCCCATGCAGAAAATGGCATTTGTGACCTCTTGGTCACCTTGACAGCAACAAAAATAGTGTTTCTATTATAAGCACATGCATGCCATTTTCAGCATTTATTATAGCACCAAAAAAAGTTTGCATTTGTATGCAAAGACACTCTGAGACTGTGAATGCCTTCTGTCTTGAGGAACTTTTGAAATACCCTGTAAAATCCACATAAATATGTATAATGTACTCATCACCACTCTATGGATCTATCAGCCTTAAATCCTCAAATGAAAAATATTTCTACTTACATTTATCTTATCATTTAGATTAGACTGTTATTTTAAACATTTCATTTTTCCCCTAATGCAGTGGTAAATGTAGCGATTCATTCCGATTATATGAACATGTCTAGAATTAGAAAAATGTCCATTTACAGTCCTCATGAAGGCATTTATATCACGAGTTAAATTATGGCAACTTATTTTTAGACTATCGCCCAAGCATATCTCCAGCTGCCGCTAACATGTGCCGCTTTATTTTATTCTAAACACTGTGTTGTAAGTAATGAAAAGTATGACAACAGAGCACATCAAAATTGAGTCAAAAAAAATACTGAAAATTCACAGGACTTTGGGCTAAATTTGATACTGTTAGTTTTTCGCCCATTAAAAAAAAAAAAAAAAAAAAGCTTTGCTTCTTTCCAGGGACATATAACCCACTGCTACTGAGTCAGTTCTGACTCCGAATCACTCTCTGGGACAGAACAGAACAACCCTTGTGATTTTCTGAGATAAATCTTCACAGGGACAGAAAGCCTCGTCTTTCTCCTGAGAAGCAGCTGCTGACTTGGAACTGCTGATCTTGTGGTTGGCAGCCCCATGTGTAGGCTACATTGCTCCCGGCGTTCTTACTGGCATAGAGTAATAATTTAGAATAAGTTTACCTGATAGTCACCAACTTCTCCATTCTTTACTTTGTTTGTATAACAAGCGATTTGTAATGTTCAACTAGTGGTCACTTGTCTGTCACAGACAGATCTTTCTAGAATCCCTGGTCCAAAGTATTCAACCCTGAATTCCTCAAGGGTACACAGCCTGAGAGGTGAGGCTTATTTAGAGCTCTCTGCCAAAGACAAAATTACAGAAATCAGGAGACACGATCCATCTAAATTTTAAATCGGCCCAGTTTTGCTGCAACAGATGGTCTCAGGACATCCCCATTCAGGATAAGCACCCACTCCCCACTTATTTTTTCCGCAAAGCCATGCATTGTTCTGTGCTTCCCAGAAATCTTTTTTAAATCTTCAAAACCACCACGGAGCCTAACTTTAAAATTCCATTCAAAATGCTGCTTTTGACGTTGTAATTTAGAAAATGCACTGTGCTGATTATCATGTGCTCATATTCAGAACATTTGTGTGCACCAAGTTCCTTCTTTAATCTCTGTCTGATGTTGTACTGACTGTCTTCGAGGTACTTACTAGCTACAATTTTACTGCATGAAGACTAGATAATGCTTTCTTTGATGCATTCTATTCTTGTTGCCTCCTGGCCAGTTTATGAATCAGCCAGGAGAGCGTGCTGATTCATAAAAGTGTTATTGCACCTCTTTCGTTGATAATTTTATGAAATTGATTCAGTGACAGCTGTGATAGTTATTTCTCGGTAAAATGAAGTTTTCCTAGTCATATACTGTTTTCCACTGTACACAAGTGGCTTCTTCCCTGCTATGCACAAGCCAAAAAGAAGCAGCATGATCTGAAAAAGTGAGTACCCCATGGTGACCCACAGCATCTTGTCTGTGTACCCATGTCACATTCTTACTTGTTCTCCGTGTGAATGTGTTAGTGTCTCCAAACATGTTTGTTCCAGTGTCTCCTGTAAAGCCCCTTATGACATAGTGCTCCATGCTGCTGAATACATTGACTCATCCTCATCAGTGGTTTGTCACTGCCAGCTGATCCTGTCATGGGTTCCAGATGTATCAGAAACAAATGATGGAATGCTCAATAATGTCTTGGGGACAATCATTTAGGTTGAGTGCAGCCTTCATTGCTGAAACACTGTGCCCTTAGCATGCCCAGTTCATTCCACAGATTGCAAGTGAAGATAGGTCTGGATGGAGGCAGTTTTTGAATTATGCGATTATTGTCGTATGCCTCTCAGCCATTACAGGGATTTAGTCATAACTCAGTGAAGCAATCCTTGCTATCTTGAAGAAAAGCAAGAGTTGGCCAGTGAGAAAACTCAGATATTGCTAACTACAAGTGAACCTTCTTGATCAGAGTGATCAGTTCCACGACAACACTATGTCCGGTATAAGACCAAGTTGATACAGCCCTCGACTAACACAAAAACCTAGTAGCAACTAAACAGGTGTACATTGATCAAAGGTTTAAGGAAGAAACAATATGTCGATTCTCAAGTCCTTGGAGGTAGGGGTGGGAGTTCCTTCAGACCTGGCCATCCAATACCATAGCCCCTAGACGAATGTGACTGCTGAGCACTCTATAGCTTCTCTGCATTGAAGGAAGACTTAGCATCTCCCCCCAAAAGTGAATGACTTTATTAATAATTTATACCAATTATACATTGAGACAATAGATCTATTATCTTTAATCCGTGTATTAAAATTAATCTCACTTCTTTACTTTTTAATGTGATTGCTAGAAATGTTAAGATGATGAGGTTCTCCCAATTTCTATTAAGCAGTGTCTTGCCCTAGGCTGTAACCCTATAAACACATCTAATTTGAAGATGGAATGAAAATCTATGTGCCAACATTTCATTGTATCCTATAAACGTTAGAGTATTCTTTATAAAAATGAAATAATTTTAGGGAATATAGTTTTAAATTTTCATTTTAGCTACATCCTGGGTGCTTTTTTAGTGAGCTATGTCCCATACCTTTTTGCCTATAGAGTGCAGCATCTTAAACCATGTGCTCCAGGTCTTCTTGTAAAGGGACTTACTTCCCAACTCCAAAAACAGACTCGGCCTTTATTTCACAAACTGTCTGTCCCCATCCTTTGGATCTTGGCATTGAGTTGGTTATTTGTGTCTAGCAAAGATATTAAAAAGTAACAATGCCTTTGGTTGAAGGAATATTATCAGGGTTACTGTTTGGGTTTCTGTTACCTACTCTACATAAGTGTTTCATGACATGCTCCTCCCTTGTTGTAGTGTTAGCATTACCTAAGCTATCGATCGTAAGCTCTTTTCATTTGATTTCTTATAAGACCTGTCAAGAAAATACTGGTTGGCATTAGGTCAGGCCAGATAGCTGGCAGCTATCATCAAGTGGCCATCTTCTAGAAGAAGATCCATAGAGAGAAATAGGATGGAGAGGGAACTATTATTACTATTAGCTCATAGGAAATTCATCCCATGTATTTTCAGAGTTATCATGACAAAAATCTGAACAAATGAATATTTAAGGATGCATACTCATGATGTAGTTCTCTTATTTATTTCCACAGTGTGAGTTTAACAGAATTCTTATATTATTAATGTACTTCTTTCACAATCTGATCACTATTCTCCTGTGAGTTGCACAAAGTTCTAAAATTGTGCAGGACTAATAAAGCCATTAACAAGAAGTTAAACTATAGTAGTATACATGAAAACTCACGTAGCAAATGACATTTGAAAGAAAATATGTCACAAATTGTAAAAATAAAAGATATATATTTTTACTAAAAGCATACTTGTGTTTTCATACATATAAGGACAAAATATTAGAAAATCTCTATTATTTTAATGATGTAAGATGACATGGTATTTTATTACAAATTTTTAATTGACAATAAAAGTGTGAATGTTTCTAATGTTTTAATCTATTGGTTTAATCTATTAACTTCTTACACCCATCTCTAAATAATAAAATATTTTAAAATAAAAACAATATTTTATCCTAAAAATCACAGTTCAATATCATTAATCTGAATTATAAAATTGTGGAACATTGATACTTGTTCTTTATAGATCTTGTTTTAGCATCTAAAATGTACTTTGGTTCAGAATTCCGGTTGATATAAATTATTAACACAAACCTTTAGTTCTATATTTTTTAGTGAAACACTCAAACAGCATTTCTTTAAGAGTAAGTAAACTATTTAAATAACAAACCATAATTGTAAACATGCACAGTAATCTAATTGGCAGGCTGAATATAAAACCAAAATATACTCCTTCATCTTGATCAAATTGTTGTCCCCTTAGTGTAGGTCATAAAATAATTAAATATTTTGATATTGAATATCAAAAATACATTTAAGTTAAACTATAGCTAGTGTATTCCCAGATAAGATTTTAAGGAAGAAAATTGTCTGTTAGAGATAAATAGTGGAATATTAATCTGCTCAACACAAAAATCAGTGTTGATGTAAATTAAAAACAATCTTGATCACATTATGGTGAATATTAACCACGTCAACTCATGCATGCAAGTCATAAGTCAATTAAAGGTATTTAGAACATTAATGATTACCAAGAAGGATAAAGATTCAATAATCTTTTGAATATATTGACCAAGAAGTCCATGAAAGCAAGCCCTCTCTAATCTTACTTCTGATATCTTTCTTTTTGTTGCACTGTTCATTGACCATTTTAAGGATCTTCATTCAAAATCTCAGTATTTGACTTTCCAATGTAAAATCTCTGAGGGCGAGTGGGGTTATACCTAAAAGTGTCACAGGCTCAGTGTGCACCGGCTCATGCCCTTTTTTTTTTAAGTACTGGCTGGTGTGGGGCTGACCTGGGCCTTTGTTCCAATTTGCTGCAGGTGTTCACTCTTTGAACTCATGGTTTCTTGGTCGAATTCTACATACTCTTCCATGTTCCTTTTAGGTTCCACCCGGTTTCCAAACTGTTAAGAGATGTGGCATGGGGGGAGAGAAATCAAGTTAGATTGTAATTTTAAAACTACCAGGAAATATTTCTGAAGATCACTCATCTCTTTGTGAACTGATCAAATCCAGATTCAAATTGAAGATCTCCATAGAATCACTCCTGTTACCATTTGAGGAGACTATGTAAAGTCAGTCTATAGTTTCAAATTGTTATGAAGGATACAAGACTAACTGCGTGAGATTCCTACTCTTGAGGTGGTCCAAGTTGAATAAGAAGTCAATAGGGTAAGATTGACGTTAAAATACTACCTGAAAGCTGAAACCAGGGAAGGCATGCACTGCCTGGTGCTGATGGAACGGCTGAACTGACTCTTGAAGGAGAAATAAGGATCTGTCACTATCATGGGCCTTTTAAGCTGATTTCAATATTGAGAAGAGGCCAGAGGAAGATTTTTTAAATGCAGACAAGTTGAAACAAAGGCTTAATAATCAATGAAAAGTGTCATTTAATGAAAGGTGTCATGATTTCTGATTGGATCAAAATTTTTATCATTCCGGTTCAGTTATAGCAAACACTGGACTCACATTGTATTATTTTTGTAAAGGTAATATATCTTTTATCCAAAGGATAGGATAAGGGAAATCCATTCAGCTTTTTTAAAATGACAAAAGTAATCTAAGAGAAAGTTGATAAGCCTTATTCTACCAATAAATGGAGCTGAGATAGACATGAAGCATAGGGGGACTACTAGCAGAAGTATTCAGTTTGAATTGTCACTTAGAGTTCTTTATTTTCAAGATGCCATAGGAACCCCTTAAAATTTTGAAACTAAGCAGGGCCATACTCAAAAAACAAACCAAAAAGAAAACCATTTTCAAGCTGTAGGAATAAAAAGAAAAATGGGATGGAGTGTGAATAGAATAATGGATGCTAGATTCATCTGAAACACAGTTCAAATGGGAATGTATGAGACCAAGATTTTTACATCTTTGGTTTCTGTTAAGCAAGTAACTCATTTGGTAACCAACCCTTGACTGAACATCTATCTTTTTCTGAGTTGGGAGGAATTATGATAATTAAGACATCTCTTTTGACCTCAGAGATGATAGGAAACATTTCTATACCTTCATAATATTGTTTCATTTTTTTATCTGCATCAAAACCGAAAGCTTTGCCATTTCCAACATGACTTTTCATGTTGTTCGTGATCCAGCACTTCACCTTCTTCACCCCTTAGTCCTGTCTATAATGCCCACTCAATGAGAATTTCCAACTGGGTTCCAACAGGGGTGAGTGAGCACGAGTCTTCCTCTTTTACGTCTTTTTGTGGCAGAAAGCCCCCGAAAGAGTTAGTTACAGGAACTAGGCAGCCATAGCAACTCCATCACTCTACATGTGTACTGGTCAGAAAGGAGACACGGATTCTATAAGGCAGCCCTGGGAGAGGCCCAGGGAGCCTTAGACCAGTTGACATCTCTTTCAGTTGGAATTTTGTTCCTTGCTGAGAAAACCTGAGACGACTGTGGGGACTTTCTTCACTACGTCAGTCTGAAATATGAATGAGGAAAAGGACTCCTAAAATCATCCTAGTACTTTTGATAAGCAGAGTTACCTAAGGTACAAGAGCTCTAAAATGATTGTGCCTTTGACTACTTTTTTTTCCAATTAGAGATTCATATGGACAAAGGTTGTACTTTCTAAAATTCTTTTATCAGATTTAGGCTTTAGTTTTTCAGAGCTTGCAACTAAAATAACACAGAAATCTGATTCCCTGAGCAAATTATCTTTTGAATTTACAGGTAGCTGAGGTCCATCAGACACCTGCTTTCACTGTTGTGACTAGAAAAATATTACTAGCAAAGGCATTTCATTCTTCAAAATAAAGAGTTCAAGATAATTTTCATGGACTGTTGTTGATATTTACTGATAGCATGTCTAAAAGTATTCAGTTCTTCTTAGTGATCTATTAATAAGATTGGACCTTCTTTTCAAAGAAATATGATTATCAAAGAGAGAGTCTGACGTGTATATTCATATTTTTAAAAATCCCAGTTCTATTGGTTGTGTTTAATCTTTGCACATCAGACACCTAAGCAAAGGGGTCAATAAGACTTTGAAGCAAAGTCAGCAGTCTGATTGCCCTACTTGGTAAATGCAATAAAATCAGAAGGGGCTGAGCCCCAGTGGCGTAGTGGTTGTGCGCGGGACTGCGGCCCCTGGGTTGGAGGTTCAAATCCAGCAGCAAGGCTGGGCCTCTTACTCCCACCACGAGAGGGTAGGGATGCCCCCAAAACAAACCAAAAAAGGCAATAATGTCAGAAAAGCTAATATGGTGCCATCCTTGATGGTGGCCTTCATTATCCATGAATGCCTTAGCAAACAGGACTTAGATCTCACTGATAACCACAGGATGTCACAGCCTGTGTTGGAGTTGGAGTTGGAGTTGGAGTCACTGCCCTAAATACGTGTCATTCAAAGGTTAAATCCTACCAGGAATTATGCATTGAAGTAGGTGTGGTTTGGAAACTGCTGCATCTGCACAGTTTGTACATGAGCGAAATATAAATGAGCTCTTGGAACACTAATCACTTATGTAGGACTTGCCTATCTCAGAATAGTTCCAAGCATCATAGAGATTAAGCCACTTCTTTGTGGTGTAGTCTACTGTATTCTGTACCAGTGTGTTCAACTATATTTTCAGATCACAAAATTGAATTTTATGCTAGAATTTACTACACGTCTCCTAAATTCAAATAGATGATGGCATCTATAAAAATCTCCATGTGTTTTATCTGAAAAACCTGGGAGACTCATAGTACCTAACATTCTAAATGTTTCAATAGTTGTAGGTTGAGTGAAATACAAGAATGTTAGAATTGAGTCAGCAAAGTCCTGGATTCAGTTCCACTTAACAGACTAGGAAAAGTAAAAAGGTTAAGATCACAATAAACTTTGAATAACTTGATGTCTAAAGAAATACGTGCCCCTAAAAATAGAAGCATCAAAACTTAAAATAATTTACGAAATGCTTATGACTTGTCACTTGCGCACCAAAACAAAAAGGACATTTCTGAAGCGAGTCCCGTGATTGCATCCACAGTTGAATATGTGTGAGAATCACATCGCTAACTTTATGTCCAAATCTTAAACTATCATGGAAAGCTGAGCTTTGTCATGTTTATATAGTCTGGGTATATCAGAATACTGGCTGCCAGCCCCAAATGGCCACTCACTGCTTCTATAGAGTACTTTCAGGTATAATAAAATTGCATTTTTGTTCTCATATTTACCACTATTTAAGATCCCTTGGCATCATCCATAAGCTCAAAGCTATAAAACCACTGACTCGGTGCCAACGGAACAATAACGTAAATGCGAGTGGAGGCATAGAAAATACCTGGGTTTGGCAATACGCGAAAGCGTTTCACTTTTTATTTTATGGTTCTTAAAATACAGCATTGCAAATTATTATGGGGAAATGTAAGGTTGCGCCTGTGTTTGTCACTTGAGCTTTTTAGGAAGGACATCGGGACAGTGTTTAGTCATAGACCTACATTGGTCTGCGCGCTTACAGCACATGCCCATTGGCTGCCCAGTGTGAACCAAAATATGTTTAAAATGGAACATTCCAAACAATGATTTTAAAATCTTAATCTTTTAAGGCACACCTATTTCTTCTTAAGCACAAGTAGAAAACCAGATAATAATGCTTATTTTTGATGAAAGTGAATGTAAAAACTACCTCTCAAACGAAGACAGTTAATTTCAGGATTAAGTGCTTTGTATAACATGAATTGGGTCATTTTTATGACTTGGCTTCCTTTCACTATAGAGACAGATTTTGAGCAAGTCCAGAAGTATAGGATAACAAACCAGGGACCAATTAGCTATCAAATTGAAAGATGTCAACTTAGAGATCAAGCCAATGGGAAAACATAATTAAAATCACAAGAACCTCCTCTACACATAGATTCCCATAAATATAGCTTCCGGATACCTGTGTACTTACCATAAACTTTTCTATTCTCCCAAAGTAATATTTGGCATGGAGTACAAAAGGATTACAAGGAGATGTTCAGATTGCACATCTGTCATCCAGTTGAGCTTTGTGGGAGGGAGCTCTGGACAGTGTTTATTCATAGACCACTCTGTGTGCTTGTAGCACATGGCTCTGCCAGGCCAGTGCAGACCAAAGCACATCAGCTCAGAGTGAGAAGCCACTGCTCCAGTCTGATTCAGAGCCTGTCCAAGTAGGCGTGGGACTATCTCCTAACAACGAGGACGCAATAGGTGCCTTTTCTCACATATATTGAGAGTAGAGCCTAATTCTACAACACCTGTCATCCTGGGGCGAGAAAAAGCTTGAGCTTTCAAACTGACGTTGGCTGCATCCAACCTTGTCGACAGTGCTAAAAGGCTCATTCCCCATATTTTTGTTCCATTTGTTTTCTTTTCTTTCTTGCCCCTTTAATGTTCCTTTAATTTTACCCCCTTTTGGAAAAAAAAAGTGTATGCTCTTCTTGTTTTGTTGCAAGGCTGCATTTTAATTCGTCTGATTCTGCAGGGTAACGGAAGACCTTTGACACCTGTGTTCATTTGTTCTCAGCTGGTGAACGAGCAACAGGAAAGCAGACCCCTCCTGAGCCCCTCCATCGATGACTTTCTCTGTGAAACCAAATCGGAGGCAATAGCAAGGCCAGTAACATCCAACACAGCCGGTAATTCTTTCCCTTCTAATTGCTCCTGGAGTAAAGCGAAAGTGAACGCTAGTAAGATTTCCATTTGGGTCCCACCATTCATTTTCCGTGAGGGAATACTGTGTGCCACGCAAGGAAATTTGTCAATGGGAACTTTCCAGCATGGATGAATAAGGCATGGCTCATTGACTCAAAAACTGCATGAGCCTCACCAAACCAAGGCCATTTGGCTGGATGAGAATCTACCACGGTTAGCAATGTCTCATCTTTGGAGTCATAACTTTCATACTTACTTCACCTCTGAAGTAAAATATCATTAACAACTCGGTACAAGGCCACTGTTTCAAGGTTAGGACTTTGAAGTTCTTGCAGATAACCCAGTTATTTCTGAAAATATTTTTGCGTAGACCAGTAAAACAGAGGTGTGAATAATTCTTTCAAAGTGGATTGGCACAATCGTTGAACTGCCTGAGACCATTGTTGTGGTTAGCTGTCACAAAGCCTGTCCCTGACTCATGGAAATTTCAAACACAAAGAGACCCACAGGCTATTGTGATCCATGGGTCTATCACATGAACTGATTTTTTGGGGGGCAAAGAGATCACCAGACCTTTCTTCCTACTTCATCTGAGTCTAGATGAAACTGGTTTGGTCTCATGGCAACACGAATGCCTTCACTGACAGATGATTGGTGGCTGTCATGAGGTTGAACGGTCAGGAATCAAATCCCAATCTCTCATGAGAAGACTCAGAGCCTACCCCTGAACCACAATTAAATCCCCAGCCACTCAGCCCCTCACTCTCTGAGGTTTCAACCAACCCAGCCAACCTCCCTGCCCACTGGCCTGGATTGGATACCAGGTCATAGCAACCTTAGAGGGCAGAGGAGAATATCTGAGGCTATCGATCTTCACCAAAGCCCATAGCTTCATCTTTACCTGTAGGGCTGGTTTTTGTGGTTTGAAGGACTGTCCTTTCTGTTAGAAGCCAAATACTTAGCCGTGCTGCCCCACGGCCCCTTCCCCAAAACCTAGGATTGATGGTAAGGCCAGGTTCATGTTCTGTCTTGCAAATGTGTCACTTGCCCCCTCCAATGATAATACATTTGAACACTCTTGAATTAAGCATGAGCAAGCAGTAAATCATCTGGCTCAGTGCCTGACCCCTATGGGCGCTCCATAAATACCCATCTCATGCCACTGAAGCATACCAGTGTCAGAGGTCACCTTTGGCATCGGTCAAGTGAGAATGAAAATCTGACATCCACAGTCAAAGGGGAGAGCTTTCTTGGGTGTGTAGGACAGCCTTTCACAGGAAAAGCAAGAAGAGAATGAGTACGAACTGCCTTATTAAATGTGCTTCATTTCACCTTCATGGCCTCAACTTGCTCATCATTATACTGTGAATTAGTGAGGAAAATGTGTAAGAGAAGGAAAAGGTGATTTTTTTAGTTATCAAAAATGCTAAAAATAATGACGATGAGACTGACTAACACACGATAGATACAATGGGTGAGTGGTATCTAAAAGCTCTGGAGTCCATTTTCAAGAGTCCATTCCCCAGCTCGGTGTCCTGGGTCAGCCTATTTAAACCTCAATCTCCTTACATATCAAACAACAGGCAGATCAATATCTCACACAACAGTGCCTCCAAACACCAAAGTCACTGTCATCAAGTCAATTCTGACTCATAGGCACCCAGGAGGCGAGGGTAGAAGTGTCCCTGTGAGTCTCCCAAGACGGTGACTCTCTACAGAAGTAGAAAGCCCAGTCTTTCTCCCATGGAGCTGGATGGTGATTTTAAACAGTTGACCTTGATGTCCAAGGTGTAACCATTACCCCACAAGGTGTAACCATTACCCCACAAGGGCTCCTTACAGGAGTCACTCACTGGGTGGTGCAAAAGACTATGCTCTTGCTGACTGTCTCAGTTATCTAATGAAGCTGTAACACAAATGCATTAATTCAGTGGCTTTGACAAACACACCTACTTTCTCACAGTTGAGGAGTCTGGAGCTTTCTCTGTGTAGAGCTGCTGTTGTCTGTTTGAGGCACCCTGGTGGGGCAGTAGGTTACACATTGAGCTGCTAATGGCGAGGTGGGCATTTCACAACCACCAGCCTCTCCACAGGAGGAAGATTGGGCCTTCGACTCCTGTAAAGATCCTCAGTCTCAGAAACCCCTGGTTCAGTTCTACTCTGTCCTATAGGGTTGAATTTCTGTGGGTCAGAACTGCCTGGATGGCGGCAAGTTTATTTTGTTGTCGATGTCATTTTTATTTCATCTTATAGGTAGTTCTTTGTGGAGGTGTGATGCTCAAGGCAAACATTCTCTATTCAATGACTCAAATGGTTACTTCATTCAAAGATGGCTTCATGGGACGGTTGCAAGACTTTAAAGTTGTTTTCAGGCAATAGATACAGAAGTTCCTTCACTCTCAATTTTTCCAGTACGTCTGGTTTCCTATAAGAAATTTTTCAAAGATAATGTGAAGAGGCTCCATAGATAGAGAGGTAAAGGCAGCCACAGACCAAACCACCAGGAATTCACATGAGAAGTCAAGAAAAGGCTTTCAAAAGATGCATGCCCTTTCCTAAAAATTCCAGACTTTTAGCTCCCAGAATAATGAGAGAATAAGTTTCTGATGTTTAAAAAAAAAAAAGAGATCTTTTCAAATGATGTTGTTTTCTCTGTTAGGTGAAAATTGACACAGCATTTTAGGTTCTGTTTTCAATACCCTTAGACATGTCCGTGTGCTTCGCCACCAGTGTTCCCCTGGATCTCATAGCTTCACAGGGCCTGGACACACTGCACGTCCAGCACGTGCGTAGTCATAGTAGATCAGTCTCTCAATACTCTATTCTCCCTCCTTTTATCTCTTGTCAAATAACAGGTTTTGTGGGCCACAATCTATGGAGATGTCCCTTACGTCAAATCAGGGCAGTGACAGAGATTATGAGTATTCATTCTCCCTTGAATCCCCTTATTAGTTAGCTCATCAGCTCCACGTGGAGGGTTATCCCAGACTTCTTTGCATACTCATGGCCCAACCAGGTTGGCACATCTTTTAGATGGACACAATTCAGTCCATGACAACCACTGATGTGGTTGGTAATTATCCAGGGGTGCATGAAGGACAGGCCTGGTGACCTCTCCAAAAGGTTGCAGCTTTCTGAACCCAATGGGGCAGCTGTATCCTGCACATGTGGAGTGGGTTTGAACTGAAATTGGAATAGTTACAGCAAAGGAATTCAAACAAAAGAACAATGTTCATACTGACGCAGGACCAGGTGGCATTTTGTTCTGTTGTTCAAAGGATTTCTATGAATCAAAACTGACTCTACAGCTAACAACAACAACAGCTACATACTCCTAGATTACTGAAAAAGTTCAATGATGTCATCACTATCAGGGCTAAACACAATGTGACCACTAGCTGAAATTACCATCACTGTGAGTTACCAGGTGAGAAACAGGATCCCCAACACTTCTCTTTGAAATTTAGTGATTTAGTGTGTGTGTGTGTGTGTATATGTATGTATGTATATATATAAGAAATATCTTCATATAAAAGAGCAATTATATATTGAGAAAACTTCCCAGCCCAGTCCAGATCAAGTCCATAAGTCCGATATTAATGTATATGCCTGATCCCAATCTATACATTCCTCTCCAGACTCATGCAACACATGCAATGACGCTGAATACAGGTAGATCAGAGGCCAGTGGGTGGAAAGTCTTGTGGATCCAGTGGCAGTGGAAACATCTCAATGCTGGCAGGGATCTCCATGTGCCCCCTCCAGCTCCAGTGCTCTAGCATAGCTCCATGTGTCTTATTAGCAAAATTTAGTGATTTTTTGACATCCTATTCAAGCAACCATCTACTAGACTCTGACATCACATCAAGTAATTAAGCAAATAAAATTGTGCTTGGTACATTTTAGACAAAGAGTTCAACAAGTGCAAGTACCATCTCATGAGATCTACCCTTCTGATCTGTATAACCAGAGCTCACCACTTTGAAGCCACCTGGGTGACACCCCCCCCCCCCACCAAGGACAGCACAGAGAAACGTTTCTCTAATTACAGACAATGTTGACTCTTCAAGGTGGGTCCATGAGAGTCAGAGGCACTGAGAAGCTCCCACTTTTCTAAGGAGAAGCTCAAAGGATGGGGCTCCTCAGATCTTCATTCCAAAGCTGTTTGCACTTTCCAGTTCTCACTGATGCCACAGCTAAGTTACTTTGGAGTGACTTCCTCAGGGCATCCTCAGGACTTAGCCATCCTGAGGGGATAAAATTCGTCTCAAAGGCGACTTTTTTCTCTGGATTCTTCAAATGTATAAAAGAGAAACCTATGAAATATTGAGGGGTGGGGGGGAGTCAAAAGAAATGTAGTTTCCAGTGACACCACTGCAGACAGGATAATCCTTTAAAGTAACAGATGGGTCTCATTAAATGTATGGCTCTGAGGCTGTGGGTGTCTCTGTTCTCACCCTTGGCTGTCACTCCATTTGGATTGTTTGGTAGTATGTTATCTAACCTTAAAGATGTATCCAAAGGCAAAAAATCATATATTTTTAAATCTCTAAGAAATATAGTTCACACTTAAGAAATAGCTTTTGGCAAGAGACAGTCAACTTACCCCCCCACTCCCCCCTACTCCTACTTTCTGCATAGATGAATCTTCTGTCTCATTCCAAGAGGGGAATCCCAAACCTGTTGCTTGGACACTGGTTTCGGCTGATTTTATTCTGTAACCATGCTGCAGAATACAAGATCTTCATAAGGTGTTCTTGTCTATCATTTTTCCATAAGCAGAGCACCAGTTTCTGTTGGTGGCACTGCTTCGTGGTTTTGAACTCTTTAGGTTAATTAATTGTTGATTGCAAATCCTCTGCACTATCTTGAGAAGTTCCAAATTCCATATACCAAAAACAAGCTCATGACTACCATGGCAATTCTGACTCCCAGGGACCTTCTCAACAGAGTAGAACTGTTCCTGTGAGTTTCTAAGAATGCAACTTGTTATGGGAGTAGAATGCCTCATCTTTCTCCTCAGGAGCAACTGGTGGTTTCGAACTGCAGACCTTGCACTTAGGAGCCCAACGTGTAATCCACAGCACTCCCTGGGCCCCTAAATTATGTATTCATGTGTACATTTTCCCCCAGTGTATAAATTTATGATTTCTACTTTGTTCTTATTTTGGCTTTATGACTGCCTTCTCATTACCCATTGATGATATGTTCAAAATGATCTAAAAGAGATGGTTTCCATTTTGGGCTGTTAACATCACACATTCTCCTTAATTTGTTTTAAGCTCAGGTAAAAAGCAAAATCTTTTAGCCTTTCCAAATTATTTCCCTCATAGTAGTAACTCACCAAAAATGATTTCGAACATAGCTGATTTAAACGGTAAATAAATAAACAATAGATAGGAATTTACACATGAAAGACTCTAAAAAGAAATCAACAGTGGATATTTTTAAGTGTGAGTCATAGTGTAACACACATACTTAGTCTAAGAATTGCGATGATAACCTGTTGCTCTATAATCTCCTAAGAAAGTCTAATAAGTTTTGAAAATACAAGACAAAGTCTTCCAAAGAAGAAAGAAAATGGGACCCTTGCCTTACTTCTATTAAGATATATCATCTGATAGCATTTTCTCCATAAACATGGACCATTTGTTGAAGAATTGCTATAGAAAAAAGTTTACTCAGAAACAAATTATTCATGCTCCTTGATCTAATTGCCTTTAACAAAGTTCACCATCTTGACACCAAACAAAATATCACAAGTGCAAAAGTAATATAATATTTACAAAATGCATTTTATGAAACCTAGTAGTTCTTGGAAGAAGATTTAGGAATGGCCTAGTAGATAGATAATTGCATAAACCTTGGAAAAAGAAAGGCTGCTTAAATTATTTATTTTAGTTCCATTTCTTTTACTTCAGTGGAAAAGTCCTACCTAGAGATTTGGGGTTTATAATCACTGTATTAGAGAATGCCAGCTACATTTTCTGTAACACTGGGGAAGCAGACAAAACAGAACAGTTAAAGTTATCCCTTGATCTGTCCTCTCTGACCATTCCAGGTAGATGCATTGCTTTAAAGCAACTAACTAAGACATTACAATCCTAAACTGGTATTGCTAGCTTTATCCTTAATGACGGGTGCAAGCAGGGACTTCACCACACCTACTGCCATGCAATTCGTCGTGACTTTGGAAGATGGAGTAGAACTGCCGCAGAGTTCCCACAGCTGAAATCGTTGTGGAAGCATCTTTCTCCCACGGAGCTGCTGCCCACTTCAAACCACAGACCTTCTGGTAGCAGCTAGATGATCAATCTGTGCACCATCAGAGCTCTGAACTTCATCGTGGTGGTTCTTATCAGATACCATCAAGTTGGTTCCAAATCACAATGATCCTTTGTACAACCAAACACTACCTGGTCAAGTGCCTTCCTCAAGTCTCTCGGGCCTTTATTATAGGGGCTACCTTAACCTAATGTTTTAAGCCTTCTCACTTCCCCAGATGACATACTCTAGTTTCCCCAACAATGCCCAAGGAGGGCTTTCCAATTTAATCAGCTGTGATCTCCCCTCAGGTATTTTTATATTAACCAGAAGCACATACTTAAGTAAATTGTTCTCTTTGATCCTTAAGAAATTACTCCTAAAGAAATTAAAACACTGAGCTGTTTTAATTCCTCCCTTCTCTCCATTATGCCCTAAAATGAAGTTTCTAGATGGATTTAAATCTCAGACTACCCAAATGGCTACACAAAAGATGGGAGAGCCCTATCATTAGGGTTGACCCACTGCACAGGTTCAGTCAAAGTTTGGAGAGAAGAGATAATGCGCGGTGACTTTGGAGGGAACAGCTGTATTTGAGTTTGGGCTGGCACAGTTGGATAAATTTACAGTTGCATCGGTGACGGACTGAAAACTCACTGCCACAGAGATGATTCTGAGTCATAGAGACTCTGTATGACAGGTTAGAACCGTCCCTGTGGGCTTCCCAGGCTGTAACCTTTATGGGGAGAGGAAAGTCCCATCTTTCTCCAAAAGAACTGCTGGTGTGTTTGAACCATTGACCATGCAGTTCGCGGCTCAATGCATAACCCACGATGCCACCAGGGCTCCATCATGACGAACAGAGTCTTCAAACAATGCAAATCTTACAGTTCCATGGGTCAGAAGTCAACAGGACCACATTCCTTCTGGAAGCGTTGGGAAGAGCGCACTTTCTAGCCTTTTCCAGCTTCTGGAAACTACCTGCATTCCTTGGCTCCTGGCTCATTCCTCCATTTTTGATATTACGTATAGAGATCATATCCAGGTGTCCTCAAACTATGATCCATGGGCCCCATGCAGCCTGCTGAGGACACGTATCGGCTGTCGGGGTGTTTTAGCTACCGCTGCCTGTCCTGCTTAGCTGTCGACTCATCCTGGGCCTGCAGTGAATTTGTTCATTGTTGTGTGTGTGTGTTTTCTTTTTAACTACAGTCTGGCCCTCCAACTGGTCTGAGGCACTGTGAACTGGCACCCTGTTTAAAAAGTTTGAGGACCCCTGGGTAAACCAACCAAACTTACTGCTGCCAAGGCAATGCCCACTCATAGTGACACCCCCATGGGTTTCAAAGACTGTAATTGTTTACAAGAGGAGAAACTTCATCTTTCTCTTGCAGCTGGTAGTCTGGAACTGCCAGTCATGTGGATCAAGAGCCAACACACAGCCACTGTAGCACCATGGCTCCAGCATGTTCAAATCACAAAAGCTCCGTCACACCACACCCCCTGCATGCATCTCTGCCTGTCATCTCTGCTCTTCAGACTCTGGCCTAATTTCCTCCACTGTATACGGACTATTATGATTAGGTTAACACACCAGAATCATTCCCCATCATCTTTCCCTCTCAAAGTCCTTATTTAAGTCCGTATTCAAGCATACCTACAAACTCTTTTTAGCAATGTAACATCCTCACAGGTCTCAGGCAGTAGGATATAGCTGTATTCAAGGCATCATTATTGTGTTTTTCAGGCCAGCTTGGACTTTGGGCGAGTTACTTAATATTCTCAATCTTCAGTGTTCTCATATGCAAAATTCTAGCACCGATTTCACAGAGCTATTAAGGAGGATTAAACAAGAAAATGCCCATGAACTCTTTAAACCCAAACAAGCAAGCCCACTGTGTTAAAGTCATTCTGATTCATAGTGAGCCTATATGCGCTTTCTGTATTAAATATGTTCAGTGGATCCTATTTGCAATTACTTCTAACCTCCTATGTCTAGTGTGCTTGAAATCTTAGGGCTTTCAATACAATCTCCTGGTTCTAATAATCATGGATTTAATTTCTGTGAAGCTTCTGAGGCTCTTCAAAGAGCTTGAGACCACCCAGTTCATTTAACATTTCAGTCTATGAAGTCAAGCCGTAACTTTTTGTTATGCAGATGAATACCTGATCTCGTAGCAGCCAAGTGGCTTGCCCAGGACAGCTGGTACATGCGTGGGTTAGGTTTTGTCCCAGAACATTTCCCCACTGTTCTGTGCACCTTGCTTTATGAACAATGACTAAATAACATCACCACACTCAATGGGTTCACAGAGTTGAAATACGGATGCTAGGACAAAGTTTACATAGAGACCCCTTCAAAAGTCACTGAACTGTGGCAACGGAAGGGGGAGAAGGGTCTGACTCCTGTGGACTATGGACCCATACACCCTACGAAGCTGTGAGGTAACGTAGAGTCCAAGCAGGAAACTGGGTTTTATACATGAAAAGAGTATCACCAACCGGAAACAGTGTCGAGGGGGTTACCGCCAGGTGTGGGCTTTCATAGCTACTATTAAGAGGTATAACTGGAAAGTTGGTCTGACAATCTGCTCCTGCAAAGATTACAGTCAAAAAATCCCCCTTGGCTTCATTCTCTCCTGGAGCACATGGGGCCACCAGGAGTCAGATTTGCGCTGGCGACCAAAGACTTGTAAGAGGCGTTATAGTTGGTATTGATTGATGTAAAACACCGATACTAGACCTCAAGCTTGTCAAATGGAGTTCAGAAACGCAGCAGATCAGTCAGTTCATCCCTCCCAGACATGCCGTCTTAGAAGCTCACAGGAAGCCCTGGACTGTGTTCAGCCTTAACCCAAGAACACACCCATTACAAGCTAACCAGGAACTGTTCCCCCTCCAGAGGGTGAAAGCCTGTAGCCCACTCTCCCACCCTTCCGTGCTTTTGAAAATGAGGCCTGTGGGGACTCTCTCCACTTCTGAGCTTGTCCTTTGACCTCACACGGCCCCCTCCCCCCACCTTCACCAACCGGGCCACCAGTAAGGGCTTTTGTGCGCCCCCGGCATTGGCTCTACGTTTTCTGGGCAAAGAACAAAGGATTCGAGCTGAGAACAAACTCAGGAGATGCCGAGAACACTTCAGAGGGGCGGGGGGGGGGGGGGGGGGGGGGGGGGGGGGGGACAGTGCCGAGCCAAGACTGAATGCAGAATTCACACCCTTTTTAGAAATGCGTTTGTTCTGAATGGTGAGACGCAGACACAGAATTACATTACCAGTTATTATTCTGTAACAAATGTGTTTCCTATCAAGAAGTAGGACCGTTTCTATGTAATTTACTGCAAAAAGAAGTCCAGGAGCAAGTGACTAATTCCTAATTGTACAGTTTGGAGAGAGAGAGAGAGAGAGAGAGAGAGAGAGAGCAATCCACAGACCTTCACCAACTGCCTTCTATTTTAAAGCTATCACACAGGGTCCAGCGTCTCTCTGCCAGTGGCCTGGAAATTTCTGCTGAAATGTTCCATGGATTTGGGGGTAGAGGGATGGCATGCTAGTCTATCTTGGCCATCTGCCACGCTTGAGGTTTAGACGGAAAGCTGGACAGCTTCACTCTGAAAGCTAGTTATTTGCCCTCATGTTCAAGTTTTCCTGGCCAAAAAACACTGCTCCTATCTCCGATCATCTCAGCCTGGGAAAGAGGCTCCCAGTGCCTCTGAAGAGTCAGATGAGATAAGCTGACACTGCCAGCCATTTCATGATAAATGCCTTCCCAGGATCCTCTGTAGACCAAAGCCCATCTCAGGCCCCATTTTACTCCCAGTGGGGCTTCCTCTTTCTGTCAGCGTGTGGATCTGGCTCCTGCCTGAAATAGAAAGGAGACAAGAAAAATGTGAGATCGACAAAAAGAGAAAAAGAAAACTCTCAGAAATTGGCCACCAAGGGCTATAAATAGCATTCATTTAAGATCTATGATGTGTCTGGCGCTGTATACACATTATGTAAGTTAATCCAAAAATCACACCTAATGAAAAGCATAACCCAACCAAACCAGCTGCTGAAGACCCATTCGGGTGCATGGGCCCTGTGCGTGCAGAGGGGAACACACACCCTCTACTCCCCAATAAGGATGACAGAGATGTTACCTTCCTGAAGCAGATTGACTGTGAGTTCCCTTATTTTGCAGACAAGGAAACTGAAACTCAGAGAAGTCAAGAACTTTACCCCAAATCACACCACTAAGCAGTGTGTGAGCCTGGTGTTTTCACCACCCTCCACACCTTCACCACTGCGATTTGTGATTGTAGTCGTTCACAAAGAAAGCAAGGCTTTGTTTGAGGACCCCTTCAAGGTGCTTAGCATAGGAGAGTGCTATCAAGACACGAACTCACTGCCATCAACCCAATTCTATAGGACAGGGGAGAACTGTTCTCGTGACTTTGACTGTTTGTGGGAGTAGAGAGGCCTGTCTTACCCCTGCGGAATAGCTGGTGATCTTCACCTGCTGACATTGCAGTTGAAAGCAGAGAGAGTAACCAGCCGCTCTGCCACCAGGGCAGCACCAAAACCAGACTCCCTGCCATCGAGTCCATTCTGATGCGTAGCGAACCCGTAGGGCATGGTAGAACTGTCCTTGTGGGTTTCCAAGACAATAACTCTCGACTAGAGTAGAAAACCTGCCCTTTCTCCCACAAAGTGGCTAGTGACCTTGTAGCTAGCCTCCCAAAGCTTAACCCCTATGCCAGCAGGGTTCCTTGATACTCCAGAAATCCCAGTACTGAGCTTTATGGAGCCCTGACCTTGCCTTGGGCGCAAGGACAGAAAGGAATGTTAAGCAAAACTCCATTCCCCTCGGGGAGCAAAAGCTGAGAGAGCCAACGAGGAGGAGTAGTGAAGGCCAGTCAGAGAGGACCGTGGGAGAAAGGCATCAGCATCACCTTGGTGGCCTTTGTTAGCTGATGGGGTGAAGAGATTAAAGGCCAGAAATCTGCCAGGCCTGATCAGAAGGCCGCTTCTCCAAGAGGAAAGAGCCCGAGGTGGGAGAGAGATCAGGCTGGAAAAGCACCTTTAATGTGAGGTTTCTGTTTCTCACAAAGAGCTTGTCAGAGACTTGTGTACTGCTATGAGAAAGATCAAAGATTTGCAAAGCCTGCCTTTAAAACTCTCATTTGCCTAGTTTGTATTTGAGCAAACTATTTTTTTCCTTTATTACAGTATTTAACACAATGTAATCAACCTAGTGCTCCAGTTTTATGGTTTGTTACATTGAAATTCAAATTTGCATATTAAACAGCCGAGGCATCCACATGGAAACCTGTTCATCAACTATGGATTATAAGATACCTCTCCAGTGTGAGCCCAAACAGCAGGTTATTTTCTGATTAAGTTACTTAATTAAATAAAAGAAGATCAACAGCATGTCTTTATACCCTGTGTACATTAGGAGTTTAAAATGAAAACAGGAAGACACCAGAACACCTCACCAAATCTAACTTATAATAGCTTTTGCAAGTATGTGCCTGACTATAGTCTAGATAGATTCTTCCTTGGAAAAGCTGTGGTTAAATATAAGCCTTCTCTGTAAAGAAATTCAAAATAACAAGGACCATCTGAACCAGAGTCCTAGTGCAATTGTGGTTACCCACGGGGCTGCGCTGCACAGTCATCAGTTTGAAACGATCACTTGCTCTGCTAAAGACAGGAATTTCTACTCCCATAGAAAAGACAGGAATTTCTACTCCCGTAGAGAGTTACAATCTCAGAAACCCACAGGGGCAGTTCTACCCTGGCCTATAGGGTCACTATACATATCTATCAACTCGATGGCAGTGAGTTTTGGTTTGATTGTCTATACCCAGAAACTATCTTAGCATTATCACTTCATTGCTGGGAAGGCTGGTCAAAGTTCCCTCTTATTCATACCTTAGCAAATGAAGAAGAACATGAGCAAAAAAAAAAAAAAAAAGCTAAGTATAGCCCATGTTTATAAACTCATGGTAAACTAACTGAATTTGATGTCTCTAGCCTATATTGAAAAAGATATCATTTCTTCTCTACTCACCTGAAAGGCATTTTTGTTATGATTTCAGAGCAGTAACCTCTCCCATCTCTGATAGTGTTGACCACAGGCTTGGATCTCCTGGACCTGAGTGAACCCGTCTCTCAAACTCAAACCAAAGCCAAGAAGTCAGAGGCCTCGTCAAAAACCTCATCCCTCAAGAAGAAGGCTGATGGTTCTGACCTCATCAGTGCAGATGCCGAGCAGAGAGGCCAGCCTCTCAGAGTCCCCGAGACGGCACCCTTAGATCTGGGTAAGACAAGAGCTCCTGCCTACTGCTGCTCTGCCTTGCCCCGCTGGAAAGCACTTTTCCCAGCTGACTGCTGCTGTAACAAGGCGGGTGTCTAAGTGATAGTTAGACAATGATCAAAAGAATGCAAAAGATTCCTCCTGTTTGGGAAATTGATTCTGGCACAGGTTCTTATTCTTTTCAAATGAAAAGGTATGAAGCAAAACCTATAACTATTCACCGTTTACAAGCACTTTTTAGCCCGTGGTTATCAGGATTCCCACTATTTCTGCCTGCATTGTTTCCCCACAGCAGGCCAACTCTCTCTGCCCCTTCATGCTCTCCTCTGTGTTTCAGAGTTGCTGTTTCCCCTTTAATATCACATGAGTGTTCATGAAAATGCAGCATTCAAAAACAGTGTTTTATTCAATGAGCTCAGTTGTTGTGCAGTCTAAAGATGACTTCCTGAGTCAGGTTTGGTCCAAGGTTTTCCCAGGCAATAGATTCCTTTAGCTTTAGATGTATTTAGTACATGTTTCCAGTAGGAATTTTTTAAGTAACATCTTACGGTGTCTTAGGGGATAGTTTGCACAATGGATCAAGTTCTCCCTTTATAACTTTTATACACACTGTTCCATGCTATTGGTTATCATTTTTATGTCAGCATTGTCATGATTTCCATTGTCTGTTTTGTTTCCATTTATCTGCCTACTCTTCCCCTCCCATCTTTCTCATTTTTAGGTAAATAACCGCTTGCTCGCATCTAGTTCATTGCTTCAGGAAGTACACTACTCCTAGGTAATATTATTTATCGTGGAAGCTAACCAATTATTTGGCACCAAAGTAACCACGGAGAGAGCCTCTGTTCCATGATCATAGGCTGTCTTAGGAAAGTAGTCTTGGAAGTGCCTCTGGTTTCTTACAGTTCCGTATGGCTGGACTTTTTATGGAATTTGAGTTCTGCTCTACATTTTTCTTCCATTCTATCCTACTATTGTGACTGAGTTAGAATGATCAGGATTAGTAACAATAAGACTTTGAAATTCACTTCCACTTTTCCATCCTCCTTTTGTTCCATATCCTATTATATACTTAATCAAAACACCAAGGAACCGTAGCTGTTTCAGCTCTCTCACCATCTAGTTCATCTGGTCTCCTGACACAGGAGGTTGTAGTTCATGGAAGGGCTTAGATTTGTAGTCCAATTCCTTATCTGATTCCTGGCACACAAGTACTTTTCTGCTTGGAATGAAAGCTCACCATTGACCCCCAGGGTTGATTAATCCACTCTTATTCAACCCACCTGTATTGAGTTCTAGATAGATGACAGACACTAAGTCAGACACTAGGTTTAAAAATTAAAATAAGGTCTTGCCCCTGCACTTTAGGAACTTTCTTTCTTACAGTTGGAGGGTGTGGCGGAAGCATAAGTAAAAGAACTCCAACACAAAGCCTAAACCAAACAGTAATGGGTAAGATGTTTGAAAATATATCTGCTACTACAATAATAGACATTTGTTGTTGGTCTACAGTGCCCAAGGACTGCACCACATGACTTACTAAATCCTCACGTCTTTAAGGAAATAACTGTGTCCATTTGTATGTTTTATGTGTTTTCATAAATGAGTGCATTATGGCTAGTCCTTAAGATTGGGTAGATTAAATGAAATACATATATGTGAAATGTATTAGCACTATACACATCCAAGTATTCTGATGTGCTTGTCAGATTGTCATGAATTAAGCATCTGTCTGATTATTTACTGTATTCCAGATACATGTTATATGCTAGAAGAGCAAAGATATGTAATATATGCTTTCTGTTCCCAAGTAAGTCTGTAATGAGGAGATGAAGAAGTTATTAAATGATTGTAGTAAAATATGTATTCTATATAGCATTTAGGAGTCAGGTGCTCCAGGAACATATTCATAATGCTCCTGACCTAACCTGAAAGACAGAAAGAGAAAAGC
The DNA here is from genome assembly GCA_004026705.1 of Nesogale talazaci. NCBI lineage: Eukaryota > Metazoa > Chordata > Mammalia > Afrosoricida > Tenrecidae > Nesogale > Nesogale talazaci. The sequence goes on along the minus strand of PVJH01004883.1, from coordinate 91,434 downwards.
CACCTTTTGAGAGGTTAGCAAGAACTTGCCCAGAGAGAAAAAATGGATCTAGAGAAATGTGGGAAAGACAGATCAGAATATCAGTCTGAAATAGAGAAGAGGTTGAGAAGCAAATAAGCATATAAATACAGGGAGATTTTTTTGGAAGAAAACACAGGCCTTGCAATAGTATTCAAGACTGGTGGAATGGTTATGAATAAGTCTGACCCACTTGAGAAGGGTCAGAGAATGGCAACTGCGAATATCATTCCCTTAAGATTTGGACTGGGGGAGATGTTGAAGGATTTTACACAAAGGAGTGACATAAGTAGGTTTTTCTATTACTACTATTCTAAAAGACCAACTTAAGTAGATTCTCAGAAAAGAAAAGAATACAAAAAAAAAAAACCCTACCATCACTGATGTATGGAGGATGGGATGAATGAAGCAGAAAATAACACAGACAGAAAGGATAGTGGCAGAGAGGATGGTGAAGGAGACACAGACCACAAAAACAGGATAGAAGGACTTAAAGGAGCTGAATGGGTGGGTGTGTAAAGGTAAACAAGAGCGAGAAACAGAATATGGAAAGCACTGTGATAAGGAATAGAGGAGAGGAAGGAAGGAGCCCAGAGGAAGAGCATTGAGTTCCCTGTTGCACCTATGCTATCTTAAGGGCCTGTTGGACATAAAAGGGGTCTTGGTGGCTCAGTCAGTAAACATCCGCTGCTAACCAAAATCCTGATCATTTGAATCCACCAGCCACTCCACAGGAAAACTATGTAGCACTTGACTTCCCTAAAGTTAGTCAACAGACATGGGTTGTTTTTGTTTATCTGTTCCTTCCGTGTGAAAATGTACCATTGATTCAAATATAGAAATCTAGTAATCAGGAAAGAGAGTTTAACAGGAAATGGAGACTTGCACTAAAAAGCCTCCGAGTGGCTATTATAACCATGACTATAGATGATGTCATCCACAGATAAATTTCCGCGAAAAGAAAATGAACTACTTGCATGCACATGATCCTCTATCCCCTGTGATTTCTATGAAAGCTTTATAATGATTTCTACTATTTCCTCACGATGATGAGGTTTATTCAGATGTCCAATCTATACATTTGTTTTTTTCATCATTGAATGCCTTTTAATATAAAACATTGTTGCAGTAGAAACAAAAGAGAAAATTCCATTCTTCAGCTTTCACAAATCTATCCTATAAAAAAGTTGTGGTACAGTTTTAAAGGACTTCAAAGGGTATTGACAACAAGCCTGTCTTTTATCAATGAAAAAAAAGGAAAGAAAGAAAGTGGACCCAAAGGTTATTTAAGTGGTTTGGTCACAATTCAGCCACTCTACTTGTTGCTGAGAACACAGGTTATTTATCTTTAAAGAAGTCATGGAGAGAAAAGTATTTTAGCATTTCCTTGGCTTTCTTCATTGTTTCCTTTCTATCCCCCTTATCGATTCTTTCCTTTGGTGAGAAAATTAGCTCCAGTTTCTTTCCTTTGTGAGAAAATGTTCCAGTTTGTTGAGAATTTCTTTCTAGAAGCATGCCAAAAGTGTTTCCAAACCACTCTCCTTCTCGGGAGGCTGATGTGATAGAACTCCATCAGCCCTCTCTACCCCAGAACCCACGGTTTTACGCTCAGGAGTCAGAAGGTACCTAGCATTGAAGGAAATTCATGTAAAGTCATTCATTCACTTTGATTATGGTGAGCAAGCCAATTTGTCTTACTAGGGTTTACTTTTCATTTTCAGCAGCATATGTTTCATTAATTTTCATGAGACATTGAAAAGTTTGGTCTTGAATCTGAGAACATCATTCTGTGGGAAGGCTTGAGAGAGCGCTGCACCTTCTCACCATGCTGTGAGAGATGACTCCTGGCAAATGACACCTTCACGCTGATAGTACAATTCTTGTGAAGGAACTGACAAACACTTGCAAACTATCAAAATTGTGATCGATTTATTGCTAGAGATCAGCTGTTTGAAGCCAGCAAAACAAGACCACGAAAAATCTTTTCCAGAGACGTTGTCCCTCCACCCTACCCTTCTTAAAAAGCCTGCTGCAGGTGTATTCATGAAGACAGATGGCATTTCTCAAAGTCTATGAGACATGAAGGGTGTGTAGGATGTGTCAGTAGCCACAAAAATAAAACAAATGCACTGTCTAGTTTTCAGAAAAGGAGGTTAAGCCCATTTCAGCTCAATCCACAGAATGAATGATCTGTGCTAAACTCTGTACTTAGGGTCCAAGAGCTGTGCATGGGGAACTGTAGTTAGATACAGTTTCTAATCTTCAAGTAGAAATCAGCAATCAAATTTTATATTATCCTTCAGCAACTTAAGACATCTGGAGAAATATTGCCAGGATGGGGTTCTCACCTGTTGGGTTGTGTTGACAACGCAATTTTATCGAGTTAAAAGTCTCCTGCATGGGCTCTGAGGAAATGAACCTATTCGTAGCTCTGCTGAGTAAATTCAGGTTACAAAATTTTTAATCTTAACCAATGTCTCTTCTTCTCTTCCCACCTCATGCTCTTCTCCCCAACCCCCATTCCTCTGTCCTTAGTAGACATTCAAACACAACTGGAAAAATGGGATGATGTTAAGTTTCATGGAGACCAGAATAGCAAGGCACTTCCAATGGCTGAGAGAAAGTCCTGCTCTTCAAGAACTGGATCAAAAGAGCTCTTATGGTGAGGCGTTTTGCTGTGAGAAAATATCCATCAATGTCTCCATTTTGTTTCTGGCTTTCTCTTGTTATGCCCTGAGATAGCTAATGAATTTCGGAAAGTCGGTTCAGATGCTTGGCATCAACCCCTTCTACAGCAAAGTTAATTCTTGTGGAAGAGTTGATTTCAACTAACGGTGGTCCAACATGGGTCAGAGCAAATTGTACCCGTAAGGTTTACAGTGGCTGTTCTTTCTTTCAGTTCTTAAGTTTTGTTAAGTTTTTTTTTTTCTGTTTTATTTTTAAGTTGAACATTGTCTTTTCTTCACCTTTGGGCAAACTTCAGCCTCCTGACCTTCAGGTTAACAGTCAAGCCAGTTAACATTTGCAACACCCAAAGACTTCCATGTGGCTTCTACAGATGCTAAATTAGTTCATCGGCATTGCTAAAAGTTTAGGCCATAAAAATTTGGGAAGGCTTGAGATCCAACATGATGATCGTTGAATGTAAAACTGAGTATGTGACATGTTCGGAACTTGTATCTGAGCTATCGATGAAAATAGGTGCATGTGTGTATGTATGGATGTGTCCCACTAGCCGGTTCCTGCGCATAGCAACCCTGCAACACAACAGAGAGAATCACTGACCCCAGGTCTCACGTCACCTTTACGATTGTTCCAAACCATCATTGCAGCCATGGTGTTAACCCATCTTGTGGGGGCTCTTCTTTTTCTCTGCCCCTGCTTTACCCACCATGATGTCCTTTTCTCCAGGACCAGGCTCTCCTAATGACACATTCAAAGTACATGAGATGCAGTCTCACTGCCCTTGCTTCTTCCAAGACAGATATGTTGGTTCTTTTGGCGAGTCTATAATACTTTCAATATTCTATGCCAGCACTGAAATTCAAACGCATGGAATCTGCTTTGTCCTCTTTACTCAATGTCCAAGTTTCACATGCTTATGAGGCAATTGAAAAGACCAGGTCATAGAGCAGCTGCACCCTAGCCTTCAAGATAGCATCCTTGTTTTTCAACACTTTAAAGAGGTCTTGTGTAGCAGATTTGCCCAGTGCAATGTGTCTTTTGATTTCCTGACTGATGCTTCCATCAGCATTGATTGTGGATCCAAGCAAGAGAATTTTTTTTTGATAATGTCAATATTGTCTTTGTTTATCACAGTGTTGCTTATTGGTCCACCTGTGACCATATTTGTTTTCTTTATGTTAGTTCCTAATACATATTGAAATCTAAAATCCTTTGTGGAGGAGGATATAGAATTTTTTTTTCAAAAACCATTTTATTTGAGCAGTATTGTAAATTGCTTCAATCAATTTCAAATAATCACTTTCTTCTTTAACTCCTTGATATCATCTCTCCATTACCCCCACCCCCACCTCATGCTCCTCCACTGCAGCATCCCAGGAACGTTTATTCTGTTTGTTGTCTCATAAGTTCATTAATCCTGGGTTTCATATGCTGAAAAGTATAATAATTATCTCTGATGACAAAGTGCATCAGAAATAAATTTCAATATGAAGCAAAATAATAAAGCATATTAAAATGTTGAAAACCATATCAAGCCTAGCATGCATCAGAGGGGCAATCAACTGACAAGGTTTTAATGTTCAAATCAGGTGTATCATTTTGATCTTCTAGCGTAATCACTACAATGTGCTCTGTTTTGTAACCAGTTTATTCCCATCCCTCCATTATGTATAGAGGGAAATCACCAGAGGCTTAATTCCTATGAAGAACTCATAAATATATATATTGGACTCCCACTGTCATTGATAGCCTTCTGCAAACCAGAAACTCACAATGTGGACTCTTATACTATTTCCTCCTTCAGCTTAAACTTATAGAATTTGCAGTCCTTTTTTCACTGATATTGAAGTGCTTCTTCCATATGATATATCAGGTAGATGGTTATTTGTTTGGAAACAAGACTTAATGACCCAGGATTTATTTTATCTGATAACTGGACACCATCTACTTTCTTCACCACACTTTGCTATAGCACCCATATCTTCTGTGTTTCCTTCCTGAGGGTGAGTGTTCAGCCAGGGCATGATGTAAGAACTAATTGTTGCTCAATTAGGAAGACCACAATCCTTGATTTTTAGTAGCAAGTGCTCCAAATCTTCCTCACTTACAGCATGTAAGGTTGTGTCATTGCATAAACCTTCCTGCAATCCCGATCCTGTATTTTGTCACATAATCTGGGTTCTCGGCATATGGATTGAATAAGTATGGTGAAAGGATACAACCCTCATGCACACCTTTCCTGATTTTAAGCCACACAATATGCCCTTGTTCTGTTTGAACAAGGGCCTCTTGGTCTATGCACAGGTCCTACATGAGCACAATTAAGTATTCTGGAATCCCCATTCTTCTCAAAGCAATCCATGGTTAGTTATGATCCACATAGTTGAATGCTTTTCTATAGTCCAAAAAACACAAGTAACCATCTTTCTTGTATTCTCTGCTCTCGGTCAAGATCCATCAAACATCAGCAATGATATTTCTTGTTCCATGTTCTCTTCCGAATTCAGCCTGACCCTCTCACAGCTCCTTGTTCTAGAATGATCATCAGCAAAGTTTTACTTGCCTGTGATATCAATGATGTTGTTCTGTAATTTGGCCATTCTGTTGGGTCAATTTTCTTTAGAATCGATACAGATAGGGATCTCCTCCACTCAATTGGCTGCCTTCCAAATTTCTTGGCACAGGTAGTGTTTCCATTGCTACACCAGCTCTTTGAAGCATTTTGATTGGTGCCCTGATGCATGTGTATAGTCAATGTCATATCACATGGGTGATATAAAAATTAGCTTTTTCTGGTTTCACAGATGAACCTTTATGCCTGTCATCATCTTCTGTCAGATAATGCAAATATTAAGAAAAACTAATGAATTCTCTTGAAGAAATCTGACCCCAAAATTATGCCAGGGTGTTCAAGGCTTCCTAGTGGGTAGCACTTATCAGACTCCTCTTGTCCTCACACCTATGATGGCATTTCACTTCCTGTATCCCTCACAGGTCCTCAGAACATCGATCTCAACCTGAACTCAGTGGTGGGAAAAGCGCCCTCAACTCAGAGTCCACTTCAGAGTTGGAACTAGTGACTCCAGCACAGGTAACCAAATGAATTCTTCAATGAACTTATCTCCCTAAATAAGTAACACCTGACCAAAATCATTTTCTTTCAAATTTGCACAAAAACTTTGGAATATTTTTTCTGTATTTCATGTCTTATGTGTTCTCTTACTCAGTCTCTATCTCGATATTTAAAATAACTTATGATATATATACACATTTGGCTGGAAAATGTGTTAATGAATTCACTGTGTACTTAGCACTTTTCCTTGTCCTCCCATTTACTGTTTCGTTATTTTGCAATACAAAATCTGTTCCACTCCAGCATTAGCACTATTTATGTAACAGAACATAAAGAAGAGCCAATTACATCTTGAGTGTTCATTCACATCTATGCCCTATGGGGAAATGCACTACACATAGGGAACCTGACTGTCACATTACAATAAACTGATTGCGAAGGAATAATTATAATATTAGTTGTAATGATGATAAGAACTACTGTTTATGAGTACCCACTAAGTGTCACGTTACTCCATGCTGTTCATAGCTTACAGTTAACACTCAAATAACCTTCTGAAGTATTATTGTCCTCATTTAAAATCATGTAAGCCAAGTCAGGTGCGATGGCCTGTGTGAACCCAGACCTATCTTGCCACTGCTTAACTTTCAAATATGGAAGGAAAGGCCTGTCCATGCCTGATATCCTCATTTAGTTAAGACTGTTTGAAGGAGAAAGAATGTTGAATATTTTCTAAGGATAAGCCCTTGATCTAAAATCATGAAGGTCTCCTTCAAGGTGGGTGTCCAGTTACAGCTTCAGAAACTCAACCGCAAGTTCTAGCCTGTCCTACAGGGTCGCTGTGAGTTGGCATTGACTCCGTGGCAGTGGGCTTTTGTGTGTATATCTATATTCTACATAGAGAATTCATTTTAATTTATAATCACATACATTAGGTAGTATATTACAAATTATATTTATTCTCCATACAGCAAATGTAATTTAGGGCAAGTATTTATGGAATTTTGTGTGTCCGTATTTTTCTGGTGTTTCACAAGGGGGACTACACATGATTATTTATTTTACACTAGAGTTTCAGATAAATTATTTTTCAAGTTGCCCTTCTACCTGCTGTAGTCCCCACAAACCATGCAAATCATCAAGTGTGCAAAATCTCTTCTTGCCCCATTGATTCTGGTCTAATCCGATTTATAAGGTAGAATTGAGGTCATGATAGTTAGGGGAAGGAAACACCCAAGAATTAAAGAAAAGTTGTGTGCTTCATCGGTGCTATAGTGCACACTGCTCATCTCCTCCCTATGATCCCTCTGTGAAGGGTTGTCCAATTGTCTATAGATGGGCATTGGGTCTCCATTCCTTTCTCCGCCCCCCCAACCCATTCACATTGGGTATGACTCTGTTCTGGATCTTAGATGCCTGATATCTGATCCCATTGACTACACAGGCTGGTGTGCTACTTCACTGTGGGCTTTGTTCCTTCTCAGGTAGATGGCTGCATGTTTCTCTTCAAGCCTTTGAGACCCAGATGCTATATCTTTTGATAGGCGGGCACCTTCAGCTTTCTTCACTACATTTGCTTATGCACCCATTTTGTCTTCAGTGAGTATGTGAGAATCATAGAATAGCACATCATTAGAACAAAGGGCTCCAGTGTTGAGGGAGCACTTGAATTGAGGTCCAATGTCCTTCTGCAACCGTAATTCTAATCAGACAGATATGAGTACATAGTTCTATTCCATACATATATATATATACACACATACATATGTACATTACTGTACTTAGACTTCTATAAATGTCCTTTGCCTCCTGGTTTTTTCCTCTATTTCCTTTGACTTTCCTCTTGTCCCACCATCATGTTCAACCTTCATTTGGATTTAGTAATTCCTCACTGCTATGTTTCCTTTGATTAAGCCCCACTAGGCACCCTACACCTTTCTCTCCATTGATTTTAGTTCATTTGGTCTTCTCTTGTCCCTGGGTTGGTTCCCCCAACACCTTCCTTTCTCCCATATCCCTCCCAGAACCATTGGTCCCATTCTTTTCAGATAGGCAGCATTCCCTTCTGCAGTATACAGGGTCACTATCAGTCAGAACTGACCTGACAGCACTTAACAACAGAGATCAATCACCTGAGACCAAAAAAAGGAAGGAAAAACAGACAGATTTCAAAACTTGTCTATAGGCTCAAAACTAACAGATGCCAAAGAAGACACCAACAGTGAAGAAAAAGAAACCAAACCATTGCCATTACTCAATTCAGATTCATAGGGATTCCAAGGTATTAATCTGTATAGATGCAAACAGCCTCAAGATTTTTCCAGGTGTGTTTGAACTGCCTAACTTGTGGTTAACCCAACACTCACCCAACAATGCATCAGAGTTCAAAGAAATTGGAGGCTTCTAGCCATCTCTCTAGGCCACCAATAGCATGACCTTAATTTACAACTTGTCCTTTACAAGAGAGGGATGGACATTGCCACTGAATGCTACTGACAGGAAAAAGTCAACAAACTCCCTGAACACAGGCCTCTGCAGTTCCCTAAATTGGAAAGGCAGCATGCGAGGGAGTGTTCTTCCCTTTTGCTCATTCCAAATGTATGTGTGCAAAAGCACTTACTGGAGAAACATTTCTTTATATATTTGTTGGAGTTTTAGAATCAGGTTAAGGAATCTGTAATGTTTCGTAAACTGGAATTCTTGCAACAATTTGATGTAGCCCACAATGAAATGTCTCTGACAGTTCACACAGGTGGGCTATTGTACCGGAGCAAGGGGAGGAGGATCAGCTGGGGTCCCTGGTTGCCATAGAGAACCACTGCATTTATTTTATTATTCCAGTGACTGCTGCTCTCCTGCTGGTTGTCTGATTTCATCCCACACACTGTCCTGCCGCTTGCACAACTAAGTGCCTGATCTTAAGCAAACATGATGTGCTTTCGAAAATTCATAGGAGGATCTCAGTATTGTCTTCCAAAGCATAGATAAAAATGTGCCAGCAGAGATGGCTGTCTAGAATCTTAAGGACTCTTTTCAAGGATTGCTGATTATGTATAAAGCATTTATCCCTCAATTTAATTGTTTGTTTTCTCTAAATCACTGGTGGTTTGTTTATCAAGATTTACCTAATCTCATGAAATTTATATTTTCACATTTTTTTATTCCAGTCTGTGATCCAATTGGGAAATTTTCAAAAATTTGAGATTCAGTGCATCTAAAAGAGCTAAGTAAGTCAGTTGGAGCAGCAAGACAGGTGATCCAGTGGCATTAAAAGATCGGTGTTTCTAATGCCTGCTGCAGTGATGCATGGTTCTGTGCCATCAAGTTAATGCTACCGCAGTTATGCTTTATGAAAATTCCAACACTTTTATCGGCTTTTCTCGGCTCTAATCATTATGGGAATACATTTCCAAGTCTTTTCTCCTATGGAGTGGCTGATGAATTTCTGTTGACAGACTAACCATTGCGCCACCACATGACCTTTTATGTAGGTAAAATAAGCCCTGGTGACTCCATGGATTAAGTAAAGGTCTGCTCATGGAAAGGCCGGCAATGGCCCTTCAAGCCCACAGGAGAAAGTTGAGATTGTCTGGTTCCACAAAAGTGTACAGCATCCAAAACTCAAAGGGATTCGTTCTCTACTGCCCTGAAGAGACTCTGGGAGCCATAACCGGCAGTGGGTATGTGCTTGGAGGCCATAAAGAAGGTAAATTTTCAGCTTTTTAAAAAAATTGCCATCAATTCCAATTCATAGCAACTCTATTTAAGGTTTCTCAGACTCTACATATGGATTACAATTTAATATAAAGAAAAATAGGGCCAATAGGTAGAATCAGGGAAAAGAGAAAAGATCAAGGTTGTCAAGAATCTCATCTTGCTTGGACCCACAATCAATGCTCCACAGAAGTATCAGTCAAGATACTAAACAAGAATTACAAATTAAAACAACAATGAGATCACACCTAAACAACAGAAGATAATAAATGCTGGAAAGGATGAGGAAAGATTTGAATATTCATACAGTTTTGGTGGGATTGCATAGTGCACAGCCACTATAGAAAATGTTAGGGTGCTTCCTTAAAAAGTCCAAATATAAAAACCTTATGATCCTGTGATCTCTCTACTTATTAAATATACTAAAGAAATGAAGAACACATACAAACAGATAGATGCACCCTATATCATTGCAGCAATTTCTATAATAACAAAAAGATGGAAATAATCCAAAACCCCATCTGTGGAGGAATGGGTTAACAAAACTCTGGTCCATCATACAGTGAAATATTATACCTTCTTCAAAAATAGTCATGAGTGTGTCAAACACATGGACATGAACAAAACTGGAGGAAATTATGCTCAGCCATGTTACTCAATCTTATAAAGGTCTCATAAAGTTGAGACAGCCGACAAGATGTGGTAGTCTGCTCCATAAAGATTTCTGGAAATGGGGTTGGCATTTCAACTTTGCCCTTCAGAGTCACCATGAGTCAGAAGCAACTCAATGACAGTGAGTTGGGATATGCTTTGTATCTAACAGACTTTCATCTGAGGAAGAGCTGTGCTTTGTTCATGGAAAACAAGGATTCTTGGAAAGAATTTGAATTCCTTTTTTTAGAAACCCCAACACCAGGTGTAACTCTCCCACCACCACCCCCAATAGTTGTATTGGCATGTAATTTACATATCATAAAACTAATAGCTCATTCATATTACCATCAAGAAATCATAAGCAGCTCTCAATCTCATGGTTAGTTTTTGATGAAAGGAGATCTCTGCTAGCATTTCACCGTGTTCTGATTTATACCAGAGGCTTGTTGCTTGAAAGAATAGGGGTACTTTCACCCCGATGTAATTCGTTCATTGATCATTTCCAGGCCTGGCTTTAAGAGACTTCTTTGTGACAGAAAATATTTTCTCTTTTCTCTGCAACATCCACTGTAGTCATTTCTACCAGGATAATTTACTCTATACAATGTATTTTATAGTTCATGACTTTAGGATCAGGAAACTATCATGTAGTTTTGTTCTTGCTTTTTAACCATCCGGTTACCTACCATAATAAGATCAAGTAGAATGGAGTCACTTTCCATAATGGAATCCAGTGTCATCGATAAACTGAATCAGCCTCCTGGGATGGGAGGAGGAAAGAGGATTGATGACATCATTCTAATTGAGTCACCTTAGGTACTCAGCAATGTAACTTCAAACAAATTAATGTTTAGAGTAACTCTCGGTATATTAAAATCTCCTTTTATGTTTAGAGAAATAAAAGAACGAGAGAGATCACAGAATACATTGCATTGGGTGAATCTGCTGCACAGGGCTTCTTTAAAGTTGGACAGCAGAGATTTTACTTTAAAGACTAAGTAACCCCTGACCAGAGTCATGGTATTCCCAGTACCTCATACGCATATGAAAGTTGGACGTTGAATGTGGATGACTGCAGAATTGATGCTGTTGAATTATGATGCTGGTGAAGAATATTGAAAGTATCAAAAGGCTGCCAAAAGAACAAACAAATCTGCCTTGCAAAAAGTACACCCCGGGTGCATCTTAGAAGCAGGGATGGAGAGGCTTCATCTCAGGTGTTTTGAATGTACTGTTAGGAGAGTTCTGTCCCTGGGAAATGACATCATGCTTGATAGACGAGCAGAGAAAAAGAAACCCCCCAACAAAATGGATTAGTACACTGGCTGGAAGGATGAGCTCAAATATGACAGTTATTGTGAAGGTTGCACAGGACCAGGCAGCGTTACTCTCTGTGGTACATAGAGTTGCTGTGATTCAGAACCAGTGGAATAGCACTTAACAACAACAGCAACAACATATCATTGTGGGAACAGACAGCCTCATCTTTCTCGTGAGGAGTCGTGGATGGGTTCGAACCACCAGCCTTGCGGTTAGCCACCTAACGCTTATCCCACAGTACCACAGGTCTCCTTCAATTTCAGCAAGGCGGTACAGAATTTCCACTGAAAACCAATTTGCAGTCATTCAAATAAACCATGCTAGCCTACCAAAACTTGTGACAGCCCCAATGTCTCCCTAAAGGGTTCACGGGAAAAGCAAGGGACTGCTTTTTTCTCCTAAGCCAACATTCATCCTTGTCTGAAATAATGCCATAGATGGGGATCATTTGACAAGCCTTGTTTAAAAAACATATTTCAGGAGCACAAAAAGAACAGAAGCTCACAAGGTGAACAATTCTGCTGTGGACTTCTTTTCTTCTCAAGCTTGGGAAAGGGAGAAACCTCATTTAGTCTCTTTCAAGTAGTGTTTTGAATAGTGAGCTAATCAGAGTGGCAGGTTATAATAAGTTAAACTCTTGCTATGGCATTCAGAACAAAGTTACTTGACACTTATAAAAGCTGTGTGATTACTATTTCCTAAGAGTTCATTGCTAACGGGAAAAAATCATGCAATCTGAAAATTTTGAAAGCGTTTGAAAAATTGAAGGAGAGCACAGGAAGTAATGATGTACAATAGGCATATTTTTCCCTAAAGGGAGTAAGATCCTGATGGTGAGGCAATGGGAAAAGAATCAAGTTTCTTTGGGGAAACATGGTTCAAGCATTGACTTTCCAAGTCTGCATGCTGGAAAGGCAACTCCAAGACCCGGTCTTGCAAACTGAGTTGGGCTGCAGATAACAGCAGGCTCTTTGAACACTGAGTCACAACCATAGAACTCACTGGTTTGGCTGACCTTGGCACAACAAATGCTGATGTTCACAAAATCTCAATTCCATATGCATGGTCATATTACAACCCAATACCATTTAAACTGCAAGCTATAAATGCAGGTGTATTTTCTATATATATGCTTTAAAAATAATATAAAAGGAAATGCCCACCAATAGCTTTCAGGTATTACATATAAGATGAAATTGTACTTCTTATGTTGGGCTTCGAATGCTTACAATAATCTTGGGAGGTAATAATCCCCCATTTCACAGAGGGAAAACATGCATCCTTAAGAACAGGAATAATGTTTCCAAAGAGACATGGTGGAGGAGAGATGGAAGAATTCAGATTTACTCACCTGCTTCTAAAGTTCTAGCTCTCTCACACACACCACCTCCTATCAGCCACATCATGCTTAGCCACTTGAGACAAAGAAATAGACAAACTGTCTATTTTCCTTTTCATTGGAAGCCTTGATTAAGATTCAGTATTACAGGTCAAGAAACTTCCTGAAATAAATTAGGGTGGTCATTGGATCTGAGGCCACGCCTAGTTTTGTGCTTCCTTTTTCTGAAGTTCATTCCCAAACCCTAATTTTCTCAAATGCTTATAGCTTCCACTTCATTCTATTTCAATTCAGCAAGTGTGATCAAGTGCCCTCTGTACATAAAACCATTGGTGAGACAGCAAAGAAGTTAAAAAGATGAGTTAGAGGATATGATTATAAGAAGTAGCAAAGACCTTCATAGTTAATAGAAATCCATTAGACAGGACACTACAAACATACAAGTTTTGCATGTCGATGCACAATAAGTGACTAGATCAACACCCCTTGATCTTCCTCTGGCCATGTACAATGAGTTTCAATGAAGAAAGATGGCAGAAAGACAGATAAAAATCGAGGAAATCAGAAAGATCAATTTCAGCATCACAGGAAACTTGCACATAATAGATCCTCAGCAAGTATTTGTTGAAGTTAAAAAAGGGGCTGGGGAAGTAACAATACCTGTGAAATAGAATGCAATAGCTGATCCTGATTCTGGGGCAGAAAAAAAAATAAAAGGAAGATAAGGTTTTATTTCAAATGTTCTTTGAAACTAGTTTCCATTTATAATGCCTACTTATGCCTGAGAAAAAGAACTGTCCATCTTTCTTCAAAATCAGCACTTGCGTCCCTGTGAGGTTCCACAGCATAGGCTGTCATGGTTGTATGGTGACGGGAGCCACACGCTTTCACGCCATATGCAAAGTTGCAGGCATTGGCTCTTGACAAGCAAAGGGTAGTTTGTGTGAGAGAGAATTTGATAATAATTGTTAACCGATAGTGTTTTTTAAACCCTCAGCTTCTCGATGAATCCGGTGCTTAAATCATCCGATCTAGATGATCCAATCATCCAATTCATCTTCGTTTTCTACTAAACAAAAGTACCTGAGAAACAAATACTTTTCAGGGACTGCTTTCCTTTCCTAAAGTCACAGCTGAAAAACACATATCAGAGAGATGATAACAATAAAATCCACATTTTACTGAGCACTTACTATGGACTGAGGTATATTCCCATGCGTCATTGCACTCAATCCTTCCATGTAGTCTGTAAGTGAATACACTCACTCTTTACTTATCAATGGTGACTAGGCTCCAAAGACTAGGTCTTCATGTGAAAACTGGTGTAATGTAAAAGGTCTTTATATAGCCACAGGTCTTTCTATAACCACCAGGTCACAGCCTGGAATGAATGCCAGAGTACACAATTATGTCACTGCCAGATCACTGAAAATCATGGATCAGCCAGCTTGAGACATGTACTTAACTGCCCCAGCCAACCTTACTCTCACCTTGCAGCTCACTTTCCTTCCTGCCAAGTACATGCTGTTAATGTGCAGAATACTCAGATATTAGATTTCTTTTACTATGGTCACAAAATGAAATGTCAGATAAGAGTAGGTCAATAAGTGAAGAGTCCAGGTGTAGACATTGGAAGATGAGACTATTGAAGACTAAGCCGTCTGTTCAAAGTCACCAAGTAGCTGAGCTCTGGTGGTGTAGTGGTTGTGTGCGGGACTGCAGCCCACTGGGTTGGCAGTTCAAAGCCAGGTGCAGCTTTCCAGGAGCAAAGCTAGGCTTCCTACTCCCACTAGGGCAGTGACGCTCTCCCAAAGTCACCAACTAGTGTAAGTGGTAAACCAGAATTTGGCTTTAGGCAATTTGACTCCAGAACTTGTATTTGGAATGACTTTACCCTACTGTTACTTATAATCTACAAGTTGCTAGAAGGTATTTTTCTTTTCTACAATTAAAGAGATTCCTTCTCAAGAAACAGTTGCCCTTTGGTGTCCATTAAACTCCCGGCAACCCTCTGTGTGTCAGGAGGGTTGTGGTCTACGGGGTTTTCGGTGGTTGGTTTTTCAGAGTAGGTGGATGACCCGGCCTTTCTCCCAAGGCACCTCTTGGTGAACTTGAGCCTCCAACCTTTGGTTAGCCCCTCGGCTCATTTGTAATTTACCTCATCCAGGTTTTAAGAGAACAAGGCACTTTTAATAAGTGTCAATCATACCCAAAAAATGTATGAGAAGGGAGAAGTGAACCTCACAGTGATTATACTGGAATTACCAGTCATTTCCAAGTCATAGTTTGAGTCAAAATTATGATTTTAAATAAAAAGAGCAACACGCAATCTGATTTTTCTTTAAGTTCTTAAATTCTTTCTTCTCTCTAGCTTATAGTGTTCATTCAGAACAGCCCACATTCAGAGAAACTGCAAGCTTTCTGTTTTGGAGAGTGTAACCCCCTTAAAGCCAATGTATTTAAGCCGATTAAAATGCTGTATATGAAAATCATGACTGGAGGTTGCTGATACTGTGGAGCATTTTAGAAAGGATCTAAACATCTTAAAACTGATCAAATCCTCAGTCATGTTATGAGCACCTTCCGACCTCAAGGACTCTTCTACTGGCACTGTACCGGGCAGCGTTCTGCTACTACTCACTACCTCGTTCCTCAGAAAGAGTGTCTTCTGTCTCCCTTCTCTGTGCTCAGTCTGGAAACTGCTGAAACCTGTTAGTTCTGGGTGACCTGCTCCTGTTCAACACACCTGTGGCATAGCTTCCAGCACGAGAGTGACCATGCTAGGGCAAACTGGCAGACAAATGGGGAATGATGTCATTTGAATTTTTTTAACGTGCCTTGGCTGAGAAGAAGGCTGACTTTTGTTACGTGTTATCATCGCTCTTTCATTCCAACTCTTTCTTTTCTCAGCAGGTTTGGGCAGGCTGTCGGGCTGCCAATCTCTCAGAACCTTTAGTTACTTACTAACCACAGTTGGAAAATGGCCTCTGTTTATATTCAGTATTTACCTATATTTCATAGTGTCTATCATCTGCTTCTTTGGGCAAATAGACCATTTTAAAATGTGGGTAAGTAGCACATAGTTGGCACCAAAGTCTTTTCTAATGATGTGGAAAATGGTGCATGCATAAACAGTAACTGTACTATCAAAATAGAATTTTATTTGCAGAGGAAGAGTCTATTTGCTCTTATGCTTTTAAAGAGTGGGCAGGATACGAACTGCAAGCCGAGCATCCTGAGAGAGAAATTGTTCTTCTCCTTCCTGATATATGGTGACCTTTGGATCCTGTGATTCATAACTCAGCTGGGACATGAAACATAGATGAAAGGGAAGCCAGTGACAGTAATGGAGGCCTGTTAGGTCAAGCCTCATGGGAAAGGCAGATCATATTTCACTGGTAAAATGGATGCCTTCAAGGCTATGCCCTGAATCAAAAATAGTATTGCTTTCTCCTCCTCTGATGCCATTCGTGATTCATTTGGGGCATTATTGTATTTATGCACAGTTTATTTATTACCATGCCTTTAAATTTTGAGTGTTTTTTAATCCTTTTATTGGGGGCTCATACAACTCTTACCACAATTCATACATAAGTCCATTGTGTGTCAAGCATGTCTGTATATCCAGTGCCCTCATTATTCTCATAAGATTTGCTTTCTATCTAAGCCCCTGGCATTGGTTTTTCATTTTCCACCTCCCTCCTCACTCCCCCCTTCATAAACTCTTGATAGTTTATAAATTATTATTACTTTGTCATACCTTACACTATCTGATGTCTCCCTTCACCCACTTCCCCATTGTCCATACACCAGGAAGGAGGTTATATGTAGATCCTTATAATTGATTCCCCCTTTCTAGCCCACCTTTCCTCCAACCTCTTGGTAATGCGACTCTCATCACTGGTCCTAAAGGGATCATCTGTTCTGGATTCCCTATATTTCTGGCTAATATCTGTGCCAGCCAGTTTTGTAAGGTTGAATTGGGATCATGTTCTATTAAATTGGTAGTTCATGATGCTCAAATTCTGGACACGATCGCTAAAGACAAATGTGTGTATATGCAATGATGGTGAAGAAAGCTGATAGTGCCCAGTTATCAAAAGATAGAGCATTTGAGGTCTTAAAGGCTTGAAGGAAAACAACGGCCATTTAGCTCAGAAACAACAAAGCCGACATAGAAGAATCACATCAGCCTATGTGATCATGATGTATTGAAGAAAAAGGTGTCAGGAATTAAGGAACAAAATTTTAATAGTATAATTGAGGGTGCGTACAGGTTGGGGACCCAACGTCTATCTGTAGGGACTAGACTTCTTACAGAGGGATTGCAGGGAGGAGACAAACTAGTTAGGGTGCCATGTAGCAATGATGAAGCATACAACTTTCCTCTAGCTCTTCAGTGCTTTCTTTTTCCACTACCATGAGCCCCATTCTACCTAAATTTTGTATTTTATTCCAAAATTGAAGAACTGGTTCAGAGAACCAAAAGCCTGAAGAACAAACATTTGTGTGGTTCTTTGAGAAATAAATTAGAAAAGGGGGGGGCGGTGGTCGTTGCCCTATTAGGTACAAGATTGGTTTACTTTCTATCAGACATTAAGATTATATCACCTTTAGAGGGCTCTTCCCTACCCATTTCTAACATCCTAACAATGGATCCATGGTAAGAGAGTGTGTCTGTTAACCAATGTTCCAAAGAACATTCAATGACAGTTGCAGTGAGTTCAATAACTCCCTTCCATCGAGTTGATTCGGACGCATGGTGAACTTCTAGGACAGGGGACAACCATCCTCCTGGGTTTCTGAGTCTGTAATTCTTTAAGGGAGTAAAAAGCTTCATGTTTCACCCATAGTTAGACTGGTAGCTTTGAACTTCTAACCTCAAGATGAACAACCCAACATTTGATGATCGCCCCAAAGTATACCCATGCCCTAATTCCTGGAACTTATGAATATAACTATGCAGACAGAAGAACGAATGCTACTTTTCATGGCAAAACTGTGATTTTGGAGAAGGAATCTTGAAAGAAGATGTTTATTCTAGTTTGTCCAAGTGGACCCTGAAGGGCAACCCTGTGCATCCATATAAGAGAGGCAGTGGGAGTTTGAAAGAGTAAAGGAGGCAGTGTGGCCATGGAGGCAGATGTGGGAGGGATGTAACCACATTTGCAAAGCAAAGAAGGCATGAAGCCACCAACAGCTGAAAGAGGTGAACTTTTGTCCCTAAATGACTGAGGACTGTCTGAGTGGACTTGATGCACCCATCTTTGGGTAGTAGCCTTGTGTTTAACTATTAGGAACCCTCAAACTACGGCCTGTGGGCCACATGTGGCCTATGAGAACGTTGCTACTACTGCTGTCCTGCTCATCCTGGGTCATCAGTGAATTTGTTCTTAGTTAGTTTGGTTTTTTTTTTTAACTGTAGTCTGGCCCTCCAACGGTTTGAGGGACAGTGAACTGATGGCCTGTTTTAAAAGTTTGAGGACCCCTAGAGTTGGCTGTCTGTAGGCTGTACAAGAACAGATCATCAGCTGCTCGCTGGTTTTCAACTAATGACCTTTTGGTTAAAACCCCTGACCTTTTGGCTAACAACAGTGCACTCGAGTGGGCCAACAGTCATCTTCACTGAGAAGCCACAAATAGAGTGCCTCACCAACAAAGCTAATGACTTGGTTGGAACCAGTATGAATTCTGCAGAATCATCGGCGAAAAGATGAAGAACTGAGAGAATTTGGGGAAAAAATAACAGAGATTTTGCAGGAAAGGGGGATCGAAGGCAATGCTTTAGTCTCAAGAAAATTTAATCCGTGGTGCAAGAATTCAAAAAAAGAAGTTGCAAGCAAACCTAAGGACAACAGACAATACACAGTCGAAATCATAAGGTCACTGGAAAGGCCTCCATCAGAAAGCAGATTCAACTGCCAAAGGCAGTGACACTTAAACAGTGTGCTCTCCCAACTGAATATCACAGCTGAGCACTTGCCCAGGGACCTAATCAATCCTCTTTATGCCTGAAACTAGACCAAACTCATGGCCATCCATTCAATTCCAACTCATAGCAATCCTACAGGGAGAACTGCCTCCCTGGGTTTCCTAGGCTTTAAGTTTCTACAGAAGGAGACAACAGCATCTCTTTCCTGTGGAGTGACTGTTGAGTTCAAACTGCCAACCTTGTGGTTAACAGCTCAATATTAGCCCACTAGGCCACCAGAGTTCTTTATCTCTATAAGGTCCTTGTGTCTTTTTGTGTGTGTGTGTGTGTCTTTTGTGTGTGTGTGTGTGTGTGTCTTTTTCAAGTCTCTAAAAAGAGCCACCCAATTTCCAGACAAAACTATTCCATCACAATCTAAACTTGGGATTCATGTATGCTAAATATACATGTTTCTAAATATACACAAAGGCATATAGTATTGTCTGCAAAGTATCCCTCTCATAACTTTCTTAGAATTTGCAGCAAGCCATTAAAGCTTAGCACTCCGGTCTAATAAACAAAATGTCATTTGAATAAAGCTTAGTTCCCTTTTGGGGGATTCTGAATTTATCTTGGACACTGTGTTAGTCCGGGTAGACTAGAAAAACAAGGTCATAGACACATAGATGGATATAAGGGTAAGGTTTATATACAAGAGGAATGGAACATTGAGAAAACATCCCAACCCAGTCCAACTCAATGTCATAAGTCCAATATTAGCCCATATGCCCAATACCAGTCTCTAAAGTCTCCTTCTGACTCACGAAGTCACAGGTCAGCAGTACAGAATCCTGGCGCTGGCAAGGGTCTCCCCATGGCTCCTTGCTTCCAGGGCTCAGGGTCCATCAACAGTATCCAGTGATGGTAGAAGCAACTCAGCGCTGGTGGGGGTCTCCACGTGACTTCTCCAGCTTCAGAGGTCTAGTTCCATCAGGCTAAGGCCACATGGCTTCTCCTCTGACTCCTTCAGCTCCTAGAATGCTGCCATCTTGTCAAGTCTGAGTTTGTCATCTTGGAGACTGACTCCTAACAACTGGGTGGGGTGGGCGGGCTTCTCATCTCCATGAGGGAAATACCACGAGATTTTCCAGAAGTCTCAGGAGAAAGCCATGCCCACATAGAGGCCTCATTGGCTACTCAATGGCTATCTGCAGATGAACAGACTAGATTCCACCCCTACATCTCAATCATGAAATTGACATAGGCACATGACCGCCACAGACACCAAAATGCAATATGGTTTTCTCAGCTTCAGAAAAAAAAGACTTTGGCGGCATCAGACATGACTTTATTTGTCTCATTATTTAACAAAGATTAGCAACCTCAAGAAGTGGTATACGGGCAGGTGCTGGCTAATCTAGGGAAGGCAAAGGAAAGGGGCTCCCACATGATGTTGCTGAGTGTATAAGAAGACCCACAAGTCAAACTTCCATCTCTGTAGCTTTTATAGTTTTATCTGAGGTAAGAGATCATTAACAAGTCCCTGGATGGTGTGCAGGGGATGCAGTTAGTCCAGCTACTTGACTAACTGAAGATTGGTGGTGCTGATCCCCAGAGATGCCTCAGGGGTAAGGCCTGCCAATCGACCTTAGAAAAACCAGCCATTGAAAAGACCATGGAAAGATTTCACTCTGACCCACATGGCACCTCCATGAGTTGGCATTAACTCCATGGGGACCAGTCTGATTTGCCCCGGGTTGGGACCCTTTCCAAAATCTTGAGCTAAAATATCTGAGGCAGAATTGGCACTTCAGGTTTTGGTTTGGGGTTTGCTGATTTACTTGAGCGTTTAAGGTCTAACAGGGATTTTCTGGTCAAGTTGTATATTAGAATCATCCACAGAAGCTTACTGAAATACTGCTGCCTGGAACCAAGAATAATTAAAGCAGGGACTTTGGGACGTGTGGCCTGCGTATTGGTGTTTAAGCGGAATCAGGACTCAAACGCTTTGTTAGAAGGATTCTGGGTGTGTGAAATACACCCACTGATGCAGCATTACAGTTGGATCAATGTTGTGCTTGGGGAGTGTTCCAAAATTGAGACCCACGGTCCCTTGATCTCTCAAGAAGTGAGTGGAGGCAAGAAAACATGCTTACATTTTTGTGTCATGTTATTCCAATATTATAACATCATGTTTTTTGGTGGATTTCAGGCTCGACTGACCAAAGAACAGCGCTGGGGAAGTTCATTACTTTCCAGAAACCACTCCTTGGAAGAGGAATTTGAAAGGGCAAAAGCAGCAGTAGAGGTAATGTCTCTTAAATTGTTTTTTCTATCTCACATTCCTGAGAATAGACCTCAAAAATCCATTGTCAGCAGGTAACATGAAAAATGGGTCTTGATGTATCGACATACAAAATGACCATGATGACGATTTTTAGAATGGGGCTTGTAATCAGAGAACCTTTGGTTTTCTACGAGCAATATCTAATAGCTGTCACCTCTATGTCAATTATTTTACAGCTTACCTGTGATGGCTGGAAGTACTGGGTTAGAAAGAAGCCCTGAATGTACCCAAATCATGTGTTTGCAATACCTGGCTCAGGTTAATATTGACACCTGACGTTTTCCCTCTCCTGGATCTAGTAATACCTGAGATGTAGATTTGCTGCCCTGAAATAGGATAAATGTCCCTGAGTGGGGAAAGGACTGTTCTAGTCCATTGATGACCCAGTATACCTAGAATTATAATTTTTATTATAAAGTTAACTTAGCTTGTTGGGTATATAGTTTTGTTTTTAATATTTGCTTGTGCTCTAAGTGGAAGCTTACAGAGAAAAGTTATCTTCCAGTCAATAGTTAGTGCACAAATTACTATTGACATTGGTTGCAATTCCTGTGTCAGCATTTTTCCCCATTTTCTCCCTAAGTTTCCCTGTCTCCCTCCCTGACTTTTTGGATTTGATTTTGGGCAAATGTTGACCTTCGGATACTGTCGAGTTGGTTATTCTAATGAGCACATTCTTTCTGGATGTTGCTATTTGCCTGTTGATTACTTGAGTGAAAGGTGGCCTCTGCGCATGACTTCAGTCTCTATTTAAAAGGTTGTCTCCAGGCAACCTGTTTCTGGAGCTGCTCTACTCTCTTTTGAACTAATAATCTTTCTCTTACACTGTGAATTTTCTTCTGAATTGTTTACCCATTCTAACCAGGACTTTCTATTGCGGCCTTGGTCAAAGTAGTTGTTGGTAGTCAAGCACCATCTTCTTCTGATCTCTGATTATAAGAGGTGATCACTAATGTGTGTTAAGAGTGTACAGTTCAGGCTGAGCCCTGGTGGCGTAAGTGGTTGAGTGCAGAACTGCAGCCCGCGGGCTTGGCGGTTCAAATCCAGCGGCGGCTGGGTAGCACCCACGACCACCAGAGGCAGTGATGCCCACCAAAAAAAGTGCACAGTTCATTACTGTTTGGGACATTAGTTTCTTTTATTACTGCTTTTAATATTTTATTTCCATATTATTCATAAATTATACAATTCAATAGTACAATCATCTTAAGAAGAACTGGAAAGTATTTTCTTCCTTCTTGTACTCATTGTTATTATTGTGATACTCATTGTATAATCGCTATTAGCTCCAATTCCCCCTTAACCTCCCCTTGCCATGCCCCCAAGGAACCATTAATCTAGAGACTGCCTCTAAAGATTTACTTAGCCTGGATTTCATACTCAGAAAACCATTTTTTTTAAAGTAGCAGCAATAACAAAGTAAAAACTAACAACAATAAAAAGTACAAAAGGAAAAACCTCAATTAAATATTAAATATATTTAAATATATTAAAAACTAAAACAAAAATCAAATGGAAGGTCCAATGAAAAGGTGTTAAACTTTAACCTAACTACATCTGCAATAATCTACTTTCCAATGCATTCTGCATGATAGCAAAGTTATTCATATCCCTGGTCTATGGTCAGAGAGTATTCACCAGAGGCTTAATCCATGTGAATTTACCTATCACCTTTTTTAAAAAGGCAAACAACTTTAGAATAGTTCAAAAAGGAGTTCAAGTTATAACATATTGCATTTATCTTAACTATATCTGCCATAATCAATTTTACAATTGTGTTAGTCCAGGTAGACTACAGAAACAGATTCATAAACATGCATAAGGGAGAAATGGAACATCACGAAAGCATCCCAACCCAGTCCAGTCCAAAGTCCTAAACCCGATATTAGCCCATATGTCCCATACCAGTCTATAAAATCTCCTTCCGACTCAAAAAGCACGTGCAGCAGAGGCATCCTAGCGCTGGCAGGCTCCTCCCATGGCTCCTCATTTCTAGGGTTCAGGGTCCATCAGCAGTATCCATTGGCCCTGGAGGCATCTCAGTGCTGGCAGGGGGTCTCTCTGTGCCTTCTCTGTCCCAGAGGTCTGGTTCCATCAGGGCAAACTCATATGGCCTCCTTTCTGCCTCCTCCTTTCTCCAGGAATCAGTATCGATTAGCATGCTGTCATCTTGTCTTATTAGTAGACTCTCAAAGACTGAGAGTCAAGTTTCTCTTCTCCAATTAGGAAATGCCACGAGATTTCCCAGAAATCTCAGGAGAAAGCCATGCCCACACAGAGGCCTCATTGGCTATCTCCAGATTGACAAGGTAGACTCCACCCCTAGACTCCCAGTCATGAAATTGACATGAATACATGACTGCCACAACAATGTTTTCTGTCTGAATACAAGGCTAGTCATATCCCTTACCTATGACCAGATGATATTCACTGAGTGCTTAATCCATGTGCGGACCTGCAAATGGAATTGAGGTTTCCACTGTCAACCATACACTTCTGCAAAACGGGTGTTCACAATCTGAGTTCTGTTTCCATTCCTTCCATCAGTTCTGGGGTTTATAATTAACAATCCTTGAATCACACAGGCAGGTGTTCTTCTTCCATGTAGATTTAGTTGTTGCCTGCTATAGATGGCTGCTTGTTTGAAGACAAAAAGACTCCATACTCTTTTCTTTTTAATAGCTGGTCATCATCTAGTTTCTTCATCACACTATGCTGTAGAACCCATATCTTTTGCGATCTCTTCATGAGGGTGAGCATCAAGTGGGGCTGTGGACATTGGTTTCTATACTTAGTCTCTTGAGTGAAAAAAAGAAGCTCCAGTAGCACTGTGGGATAAGCACTGAGCGGCTAACCACAAGGTTGGTGGTTCAAGGCCACCAGCTACTCCCTGGGGAAACAATGAAGCTGTATGCTATTGCTTCAATAGCAGAGGATTTGGTTTGGGGTTGGCATGAGGAAGGAAGGAAGGAAAGAAAATGAAAAGAATGGAAGGAAATAAGGAACCCAACTTTTGCTGTGTTTTGCTTTGTTTTGATTTGATTTGTTGATCCATTTCTTTCCTGCCTGGAATTACAGGAGTGCATTACAGATACTGTCTACAATCCTCACCAAACTTGCAATGTTGTTATTTGAGAGTGGAATCTCTTGAAACTAAGCAGGAACTTGTTAGGGCCTCCATTTCTATTTCACATATGAAATCTTGAAAATTGAAAATGTTCTTGGAATCTGGTTCATTGATGGGGTTGTGTTACCCGTAGAATTTGGATGAAATGATTATACCATGGGCAGTCTTTTAGTAACTCTGTACTTGAAATGCAATATTACCACTTGGCAATTTAATATTAAAAGGCTTCTTTCTATTCTGGGAAATAATTCTAGCCATCATTTTCAGCCATCAATCAAAAACCAAAATAGAGAACTCTCTTATATCTCCACAATATAATCCACCCAAGTTTGTTCTTTTAGATTGGACATTTTTTTCATTTTTTAAAAAAGTTTGTATATATTTAGTACTGTTGTATGTGGTCCACAGATATGTTCAGCTGTGACTCACAAATTAATCTGTTTGTTATTTGAACTAGTGCTATGTGTACCACATGGCAGTAGACAGCATGAAAAAGATCATTTAGAACTAGAGAAACCTAGGTAAGAAAAGATATTAGCATCTACCTGACCCACTCATGAAGAAAAAGTTCATTGATTCACACAAAAAGGACTAGGTCTTCAAACAGACATCATTCCGGTTCACCCCCTGCTGAGCATGTCCACCACTGTTTATACTGAACCCCAGGTCTACATTTTAGCAAGATGTGGTGGAAAAGCAAATTCTCACCAGGAGATAAAAATGAGACTGAAGTGTTTCAAGGTCCTGCAAAAGAAGGGATCCATCACAAAGTCACATTATCAGCCAGAGAACTAATAAATACCTGCATGTTCACCCAAAAAAATACATCCTCCTTAGAAGGGAGGATGACAAGACTTCATCTCACGTGCTTTTCACGTGCTATCAGGAGGGAGGGACATCAGGCATCGTAAAGTAGAGGGGCAGTGAAAAAGAGGAAGGCCCTCAACAAGATAGATGGACCCAGTGGCTGCAGCCGTGAGCCCACAGAGAAGAACAATGTGAGTCTGGCACAG
Source organism: Nesogale talazaci (assembly GCA_004026705.1). NCBI lineage: Eukaryota > Metazoa > Chordata > Mammalia > Afrosoricida > Tenrecidae > Nesogale > Nesogale talazaci. The sequence goes on along the minus strand of PVJH01004883.1, from coordinate 66,233 downwards.
GGCCCGGCAGCTTTTCATTCCGTGGTTCAAAGGGTCGCCCTGGGTCAGAAACAAGTCAACAGCACCTGACATCACCCATGTATTCATGAAATAACTTCACAGAGTGTTCTTTATTCCTTTTTAAACGTACTTGACAAAAGATCACTCCATGTTGACTTGAACATTTCCAATTCAAGGCTGCCTCTTCCTGAAAGCTCTTTTCACTTTTGGACTATTCCAACCATTTGTCTGTTGGCCTTTGCTTGCACACAGCTGCCGGTGTTGCTTGATGTTGCCTCTGACATCACTAGGGCCAAATAGGATGGGTTGAATCCCTTCTTCATAGGACTCCTGCCTCCCCTGACCAAGCCTGTGTGTGCCTGGCTTCAGCTTGCCTCATGGGAAATCAGAGAGCCATGCTGTCGACCTTGCGTTGTCACTCAGAGCGTGAAGACAATGTACAGCTCACTGATGTCTCCAGGTCTGAGTTTAGAACCTCTGTGGTTCTTTCCAGCTGCACAAGCTTAGAAAGCGGTAAATGCCAGCATGGCTTATTTGCCTCCCCTAAAAAGCTGCCTAGAAGTGCTGCTAGAGAAATAGATATTGGAGATGGAGAAATGGACCCATTTTTAATACACCTGTAGTTACAGTAGAGGGAACCGGGGAATCAACAATTTGGAGCTGATATCTTGCTCCTTCCCCTGGATTTCCCTCATCTGTAAACAAGGGGCTTGGGTTTCTAATCTACTAAAACGCTGGCAGTTAAGAGTTGAAGAGAAAGGCATGGTGTTGTTTGAAATCAAATTGCATGCCCACCACACACAAACAATACAGACACTGGGCCCCTAACCTGGGGTGGTATCCCATTGAGAAGTCAGGTTTTCTTTTTTGATGGTACTAAGATTGTATCCATGCCAGGTATGTTTTAAACCCACCCGTTTTTGAAATACTACAAGGGCAGACGAGGCACAGAGAAGCAAGCACCGGTGGGGGTGTGCTTCAGGGCACACCTGGGCCACAGAAACTGAAAGAGATCTCCATTCAGAGAGAGAGAGCCTTCCTCCAGCCTGAATTTGGTCTCCTGTTTCCCTAAGCTCTAAGGAAATAAAGACAAAAGGTCTCCAGATTCACTCACGGTACCTCTGACACAGGCGTGCAAATAAACTAGGACAAATGGAAAATACAACGTTTCTGCGAAATCAGGAAACTGGAATTAAACTTGCAACGTTGACATCGTAAATGGAGATGCTTCCTAGAGGAGTGAGGGCAGGTGATGCTGAGGATTTGCTAGGATTTGTAGAAGAGATGAGTGGAGAAGGTGTGTGTGACTGAGGACAAGGGAAAGGAGTGAGCAGGGTAAGCTGAGAAATAACTCTGTAAAGCGGACAGTCTCTGTAAAGATCGACAACCTTGCCACATCTGTGGAATATGGAGCTCCAGACACTAAGGCTAAGGCAGTGTGTTAGCTAAATTCATAGTTTAAGACAGCATCCTCATAATGAACTCTTAGAGGTGTACATACCCCTGCACACAGCCACATTGCAGAGTGTACTTCAGACACAATTGTGGATGTGTGCCACACTTTAACTGCAGAATTTTTTAGTCTGTATGCAAATGTGGACAGACCCTAAGTCTGTCTAAGCGAGCAGAGAATTAACAAAAATATACCTTTATAAGTAAAGTGTCAGCTCATCATTAAAAAATAGCTTGGTGGAAAAATAGTTCAGATAAGTTTACTTTCAGTGACACCATGAGGGTAGGGGGAAGGTGCAATGAGAAAGGGGAGAAAGCGGGAACCAATTGCAATGATCAACATATAACCCTCCCCACTCCCACCCATTGAGGAGGGCAAACAACAGAAACATGGGTGAAGGGAGACAGAAGATGATATAGGGTATGAAAATCATATTAGTTTATAATTTCTCAAGGGTTCATGAGGGTGGGAGGGGGTTGACGAAGAAGAACTGATACCAACGGCTCAAATGGAAAAAAATGTTTTAAAAATTATGTAAAAAAAAAAAAGAAAATGATGACGATAACATATGTACAAATACGCTTGGTACAAAAGGTAAATTTACATTCACAATTGTTCACATAAGGAAAGAAGGGAGAGATAGAAGACAAAAATGGAGGCATTGACAGGAAAAAATAAGTATAAAATTTAAATTAATATTGCATGAAATAAAATAGAATTAAAAAATTTTTTAAATTTTTTCCAGTTTCCTTACTCCTCAGGCCTAACTACTGATCTAATTGACTTTAAGAAGGAGGAAAATAAAACTAACATGAATGTGGAGACCCTAGTGACAGACAGGTTCATTCGAAGCATGTCAAAACAGAAATAGTTAATATACAGAAAGATGTGCAGTGCAATGCTAAATTCGTACAATGAACGCATCATCTCTAGCATCGAAGGTGTGTGCTCTGTGTCCTAGCTAGAGCACCCTGGTGGTGCAGTGGTTAAGCAGCTCTCTGCTAACTGAGCATGTCGGAGGTTTGGAACCTCCAGCTGCTTCAGGGGAGAAAGAGAAGAGAGTTGACTTCCATAAAGAGAGTTGACAGCGTGAAAACCCCCATGGAGCACCTGCTCAGTGCCCCAGGGTGGCTGAGTTAGAGACATCTCCATGGCAACTCTGATAGCCCTAGGTCCCTGAAGGAGGTCTCACAGTGCATTGCTAAGTGCCAGGCTGCTAGATAGCAGGTCTGTGTCGGAGGCCCGCAGCCTCCGTCAGGTGGCGTCCATAAAGATGACAGCCTTGGAAACCCTAGGGGGCGGTTCTGCTGTGTCCTACACGATGGTTTGGAGTTGGAATCCACTGGACCTTATGGGCTAAGTGCCACATCAGGAGTAACACACCAGCTGTCTCCCCCAGTAACTCCGTGAACAGCATTATCATAGTACCCGCACTGTGCAAGAGATAAAATGGAGATTTAAAGAGATTGCCAACCCTTGTGTGGCTTCTTAAAAACTTCCCGTCATTATTTTTATTAACTTACTATTTTTTCATTCGTAAAAGATCATTTTGTTGTGGGCTCATACAACTCTTATCACAATCCATACATCCATCCATTGTCTATCAAACACATTTGTACATTTGTTGCCTTCATCATTGTCAGAACAATTGCTTTCTGCTTAAGCCCTTGGTATCTGCTCCTCATTTTTCTCCTCCCTCTCTGTTCTTCCTTCCCTTATTAACCCTTGATAATTTATAAATTATTATTATTTTGTCATATCTTACACTGTCCAATGTCTCTCTTTACCCATTTCCCTGCTGTCTGTTCCCCAGGGAGGAGGTAAATGTAGATCCCTATAATAGGTTCCCTGTTTCCACCTCACCTTCCCTCCACTCTCCAGTATCGTCACTCTCACCACTGCAGGGATCATCTGTCCTGGACTCTCTATGTTTCTGGTTCCTATCTGTACCAGTGAACATGATCTGATCTAGCCAGATTTGCAAGGTCGAATTGAGATCATGATAATTGAGGGGAGGAAGGATTGAAGAACTAGAGGAAAGTTGTATGTTTCATCATTACGACTTGTGTGACTTTTTTTAAAAAAATCATTCTATTGGGGCCTCTTACAGTTCCTATAACATTTCATACACCAGTTGTGTGGAGCATAGTTATACCTACTATGTTGTCATCATCATTTTTTAAACATTTACTTTCTAGGTGAGCCCTGATTATCAGCTCCTCTTACCTCCCCCTCCCCATCACCTTGTAGTTGTGTGGCATTTTATAAGCAATGAATACACATTGAAAATACATTAAATTCTTGTTGAGTGGATGGACAGATAGATGATTGTGAACCACGTGAAACAGGTAGCCCTTCTTCCTATGTATCGATTGCTGCATATGGAAGCCCTGAGTGGCACAGTCGATTCAGGGGAGTGGCTGTGAATGGACAGGTTACAGGTTCAAGTGGCACCTGAGAAGAATGATCTACTGTCCGAAAACCCAGCCAGCAGAAACTGTGGAGGGACATACAGAGGCCCAGTAGGGGTCAATTTGAGGACAACTGATTTTATGGTAGCCTACAAAGTTCCACATAAGCTTCTCTTATGATGCAGCCCCACTTTATGGTAGTGGATGTTAGCAGACCATTCTCTGTGTGACATATGGATATGCAGTGGCTGTGACCCAAGTGTCCTCTGGGCTTCTCTCAGTCTCAGTATCCGTCAGTGAGACATATGTAGAAGAATGCAGCTGATGCCATCCAATTTAGCCAAGAAGTAGCACTGAGCAAGTTGTGTCTTTCTCATGGTGCCATTTTCTTTGTGTTAAGTGATGCCTGATAGGCTGCGAGTCAACTAATTTTTGTTTAGCTGAAAAGCAATATCCTTTACGGAGAAAAAAAAAGAAAATTGAAAGTATATACTTGCTCCGTGCAGTACAGAGCACGGAACCTGGTGACGTGCGAAACTCAAGTTGCACTGTGCGGTCCAACCGGGCCTTGGGTGGATGAGACTTTTGGGCTGCTGTACATTACATACATTGCACTGAGAATCACTGTACATTTGTCCCTGCTCAAAATGCTGTTATTTTAGGACAAAGAGCCAGTTAGAATACACATGCTCTGAGCAGAAGGGGAGAGGATCTTCCTCCACGTGGCCTCCTGGATTTCCTCCATAGCCAGCGGCCTTAATGCTTCATCAGCTCCATGTTGTTCCCAGGAAAGCTGCACAGAAGCGTGGCTTGGAGAAGGGCCTCTGGGAGTGCTGCCGGGAGGCCAGAAGTTGCCTGCCAGGAAGCCAGATCCCCAGAGAGAATAGTGCTGCACCTGCGTCTGCAGAAGGGTGGGAAGACAGTCACAGACAGAGTCAGCACACTTGGAACCACAAACCCCAAATACCACTATCCTTCTGACTTTTATCATAAAGGACAAGCGAGCCAGGCCAGGTCTTTGGTGTTGCATTACTGGAGTGAGTCTCTCTAGATGCTTCCGAAGAAACTGGTTTTAACAACCAATGTTCCAGTATGTTTAAACTTCTTGTCTGAGCCAGGCCTTATACCGGGTGCTGAGGATAGAAAATTGAGAAAGACACAGTGCCTGCAGGAAGGGATGTGCAGCTAGGGCGATTTTGCAAGCAGCTTATCATAGGGTATAGTGGTTAAGAGTTTCTGTATCCCAGTCCCACACATATCCTAGTGTGCAGAAACTGTGGAGGGACATACATAAGTCCAGTAGGAGTCTATTGGAGGACGACTGATTTTATTCTTACATGCAGGACTGTGGCACACCCTGCTTTAAGCCCTCTGTGGCAGAAGAAACCCCCTCACAATGTGTTCCAGGTAGATGCATGGTTCTGTTTCATCTAAGCATCTCTTCCCTCATGGGTGTATAATAAATGTCATAGGCTTGCTGGCCAACTAGCTGAAGCTGAACTTTCTGGCCTGGGGTGAAAAACCTCACCACGTGGCTCCAGTATAGTCATAATACCTGTTTTATGCACACTCATTAATGTCTCAATGGCCCTGCTTTCGCCCTGGGGAGGTAGCCTTTGGAGCAAATTTTTTAAAGGACAAGGCAAATGCATTCGTGAGGAAAAATTGAGGATTCGCAGGATTGGAAAAGCACAGCCATCAGAGGCATGAGAAAGAATCAGAAGTATCGCTTTCAGCCCTTTTGATTCATTAATCAAGCCTCTTAAATTCCATGAAAACCTTTAAACTCTCAGAGAGAGCTCCGAAGGCCACCCTTGGGAATGTAAGCAAGTGCTGACTCAGGCGCCTCCTACCAAGAAGACGATCTGCTTCCAACATCCCCTTTGCTTCCTCTTTGCTTCCTGTGACTCCGCACCTCTTGGAAGCAAGTGGAAAGGCTTATTGGATTAAGCACTACTTAAAACATTCTCTCTGAGATTCTGTATCTAAAAAAGAGAGATTTCTGAAAAAACACGAAGACAATGTTTGAACATCGTTGAAAGAATCATGAGGTTTAAGAGACAGATTTCTTAAAGCGTGCCCCTTCATGTTGGCTGGCATGACCCCCATGCCAAATTGCAGAGAGATCACATATAGCTGGTGAGTTCATTGGGAGACTGGTTTTGGCTTCTATATCATTCAATGCCTTTCCCTTTTAGCAAACCAATTCTAATTTCCAAAAGGATGCACAAATCAGAATTAATACAAAGTGACTTAGGATAAGCCCTCAGAAAAGAGGTAAAAGTTAAAGGAAGTTGAAGAGAGTTTGTGAAAATTGCCTGGCTAGATGCTTACTTGAAGTGAGAGGGTTGTTTCAAGATGCAGCTATAGACAGTCATCATATTTTTCACTGTGCTCTGATTTAACAAGAAAAAAAATCTAGAGATGTGGTAGAACTGCTATAGAGAGAAGAGCTTCTCCTTAGTATTCCCGAGACTGTAAATCTTTAGGGAGCAGACAGCCTCATCCTTCGCCTATGAAGCAGCTCCTAGGTTCGAACCACTGACCTCTGAACTGCCCAATATGTAACCCAGAGCCCACCAGAGCTTCTTTGATATCTGCTGCATGAAACTTAACCTGGTAACATTTCAACTTGACCCAAGGAGTCCTCAGGCCCTTATCTGTAGGTTGGTCTTTAAGAATCATCATATTTGCAGAGTAGTTCCAGAACAAAATGCAGCTTGTATAAATGTTCTTAACTCCCAAACTGAGAAATAAAGTATCTGCATTTCAAGGACACCATCACTGGGTCCCTGTTTGGAGGATTGGCAATGTCGGGTTACACAAAAAGCACGGTAGGCACGGTTTCACTTGTGCTTACTAATCTGTAGTGAATAATTTCATACTCTTTCACCACACCAAAGAACCTTCCTCGATAGCTGTGTCAAAAACAACACATTGTGGGCTGTCAACCTTCACCAAAAGCATAATGGAATATATTTTTATGGAGATAGTTGTCACTCGCACAACACCTTCCTGCAGAATCAAAGCCCCTTTTCAAATCTACAGTCTTTGACAGACCAGAGTATCCAGTAAGAAAGATCAACGTGGACTTACTTGTGCTTACTTACTGATCTCTAGTGAGTGATTTCACATGGGTTTCATCACGTCTCTTTTTAAAACATGTGAAACTGTGTATGGGTGGCAAGTAAGTAAACACAAGTAAACCTATGGTTTGTCTATTGGGTAGTCCATCCCTGAGAACAAGTTTGGCTCCCACCCCCTCAAGCAGCTGCACTTAAAGTAGTTTGAACTGTTGGTTGGAAGGCCCTGTCCCCAGGAACCTATTATCAAGCTTTCATAGAAGAGCCTGGTACCACGTTCCTGTCAGGAAAAGGAGTTCAATCTGGACATGAGTTCTGGTTCTATGGAATGTAGCTGGCCACTTGGACCTCACTTTTCCTGAATCTAGTGAAAGGTGTTCATTAGCTACCATTTCATGATCTTGGTCCGTAAGCCTTAGTAGAATATGGATGGAGGCTTATTTCATAATGGGGTGCCTACTTGTAGGTATATTTTTAAAATATAGCCATCACTTGAAAGTTTCATGGGCACTGTGTGTCACACCTGGGTAGTATAAAAGTTTGTTGCTTGGCTAGAAATAAAAAGACTGGGGAGGCAGACCCATCCCTGGTCATCCCTGGAGACAGATTTGGGGACCTGCTTCTGAAAGGTCACTGCCGGGGGACCCGGTGGAGCAGTTGGACTCTGCACACATGGGGGTCAGAGGGAGTCAGAATCAATTCCATAGCACCCATCAGCAACAGAATTGATTGAGCTGTTGAACTGAAATAATTGTATCTACTGCAGGATACACAGACTAAATCACAGTCGGAATACTGCATTGACAAAAGCTGCAAATTGAGGATCAAGTGGCTCAGGCTTTGGAAACACTGAGATTGGTGATTTTCCAGGTTGCTGCTGAGTTGGGTGAACACAAGCAGCTATGACAGAGTCCCAAGATGGAACTTACATTAAGAAAACCATTTCTTTTCTGTCTCTAGATAAAATTCCAGACATGGGGGCCAATCCGCTTCATGTCATCATTCCAGATCCTTCACCCAGTTGATCCTCCAGCCCTTTAGGGTAATATCTTCTTTGATATGATCAAAAGCATCTTAAGTGTGACCTTGCTCCAGCCCCAGACAGAGGGAAGGGAGTGCAGAGCAGGAAGGCCCATCATCCTAAAGGTTCTGGCCCAGAGCTCATCTGCTCACTCTCCAGTAGTGAGAGCCTAGTCAACTCCTCTTCGCCCCAACTAACAAGGGAGTCTAAAAAATGGCCACAATTCCCTTACCATAGACAAAGAAGGAGAGTGTGTTTGGACTGCTAGCTAGTAGTTGCTGCCACAGGTTCCCCTGCTCCAATTATCTAAATAAAATTTCAATTGTAGGAATATTTGAAAGTCAATCAAATATTTTTATTATGTAGTTTATAGTTCTATAAATTATCTAGCTATATAAGCACCTATATAGTTTCCTGGCCTCTCTCTTTCCCTCCCCCTCTCCTTTTTCATGTCCCTATCCCTTCCCTGTCATTTAGATATTGTTATTAAATAACATTCTAATAATTTCAATGGCAAGAATAATCTCATTCTATTTCTATGAAGCACCCAAAGTCCCCTCTCTTGCTTAGCCAGTGATGCAGCTTCACAAATCAATCACTTGTGCTACATAAAACTTTATGCAATTCTAAAAATTATTATTCTCAGTTGATTGATCAAGAACAAAACTGGGATTCATAGGTTGAGTGTTTTCCTCAGAGGTTAACATATACTACTCAGTATTTCTCTGCGAAATTGAGTACCACTGTCTGCCCATTTGGACTGTAAAGAAATTTTAGATAAAATGAAATCAAAATAATGAGTGCTGAGAGACAGCTTTCTTCTGACTGCCACGTTTAAGCTGCTCCTGGATTTAATAAGTAGAACATCAAACACACACTGTGCAGGCTTCAGCAGAGTCCATAAATTCCCTGTTGGCAAAATGGCATCTTGAATTCCCTTTATTCTTTTGACAAGAGCATACAAAATAACATGGGGTACTTAATTGATATCCAATAAATACACCCTTTTTTGTATTTTTGTAAATATATAAGCAGCACAGCATTTGCCAATTCAACATCTTTTATGAGAACAATTCAGTAATACCAATTACATCAATCATATCATGGGACCATAACCAATCTCATTGCCAGTTTTCCCATCACCAGAAACAGAATCTCAATGTTTCTTATACTATGACTCCCCCTCCCCACCTACCTCTTGTCCAATAAAGATAGACTATTTATTAAGAAAGCAGTCTGTTCCCATGAGAGTAGCTACTTCTATTTCTTCCTCCTAGCTGCTCATCAGTCCCTTAAATCACAATTGCATTTCTGAAGGTGGCCTGTTCTTTGACATCTCTGGTTCTGATCTGTAAACTACCCACCACCATACCTTAGCTTTGGGCCCTCAAGCTTGGGGTCATGTGGTCTCCTCATCACTGTAGATCACAAGTTTTAAGAGATGTGACCAAGTGCATACTGCAGATTCCTGGTAGGACTAGAACAACACACCTTTGCCATATCTTTGAGGCTCTTGACAGAGGGAATATAGTCTAAGGTAAACAGTATTAAAGATGACTTGAACTTGGAATTTGACTTGAGGATTATTTTTCTAACCTTAGATTAGTTTTATTGTGATGGTGTTTTAACCTATTTGATATTCTTGGAAATATATATCCACCTATGACATGGACCCAAAAAAACCACTGTCATTGAATCAGTTCCAACTCATAGTGGTTGTAAAGGGTTTCCAAGTCTGTGAATCTAAATGGGAACCGAGAGCGTCATCTTTATTTCAAGGAACAGCTGGTGGTTTAAGGAGCTGGTTAGTGACCGACTGCTTACCTGACAGCCCTACCAAGCCTGTTGAAGACATACAAAAAGAGTAGAAGTGGGAGAGGTATTAGCATTTAACTAGTGACCATAAACCAGAGATAGAAGTAGCTTTGCTATCGTGCAGCATGCATTGGAAAATGGATTATTGCAGATAAAGTTAAAATTTGTCACCCTATCATTTGATTTCCTGGCCTATTCTTAATTTGTTTTGGTTTTTTATATTCTCTGCTTTCTTTATGAATGATATTTTCATCTGTTTTACCTTGTAATTGTTGTTAATTTCTTGCTGTTTTCTGTTATTCTGTAATGAAATCCAGGATAGGTAAGTCTATAGCGAGAGTAACTGGGATAATGGTTCCCTGGGGGTATGGCAGGAGTGTTTGGGGGTGGGGTGGGATAGGGAAATAAGAACAGTGAGTACAGGAAAGAAGCAAATAGTCTTTTTCACTTCTTTGTTTGAGATAAACTTCTATCATTGAAATCCATTCCAATGTTCTTGTTTCTCTCTCTCTTTTTTTTCAATCCTCTCAGGCCACTATTGAGGTTTGAGGGATAAGATATCTGGGGGATTTGTTTGTTTGTTTGTTTGTTTGTTTGTTTTAAAGAAACATACTCTATACATATTTACACAGCTCATCTCAAGAAATGACGTAAACAACAATATCCTGTAATCCCTCCATCTTTGTTTCTTCTCCACCCTCCTTTCTTCCTCCCTTCCACCTCAATAACCTCTTCCTCTCCTCTACCTGTTCCCACTCCCCATCCCTTGCCTCCTTGTAGCCATCAAAATCTAAGTCTAAAAAAATATTTCATTTTGACAGTGGTCGTAAAGCCAGTCTGAGTGTGTCTCCTCCAAGTGAAAGCCAGGTCTGTGTCAGAGCAAGGAGCAGCACGTTGATTGAAGCTATTTATATCTGCCCCAAAGAGAGGAGAGAATGCTCTTGAGAACACCACGTCTACAGTTAACCTTGTGGAACTCATTTCTTATCACATTCCTTGGTCTCCTACAAATTGTGTTTTCCAAAATGAACTGCTTAAAAAAATTACCAATGCATTTGTTCTCTACAAGCAGACACGGAAATGGGAAATGTAAAGTTAAAAGTCACCTCCTAAGTTAGACTTGAACTCTGTGTCGCCAAGTGGTGATGATGTCATATGGTCTTCAGGATCAGAATGAGTTTGAGTCCACCAAACTACAATGGTGAGTTGGACCTAGAATAAAGTAGTACCCCACTCAAATAATAGATTTGCAGATTCTCGTGGTATCTATGGATGAATGACTACACACTACACACACACACACACACATCATTACTAAGTTATGCAGAGTTTTAGGGTTCCTCAGCTAGGAATCAAGGCAGAGAAGAGAAATGAGGTGGACACAATGAACAGACACAAATAGCCTCCTCAATCTTGCTTCCCTGCAGCTGTTGGGGATGTGATCTCCACAGCATAAGCCATTTACACTTACATTATTACAGGAAGAACTTAATGAGTCTTTAGTGAGCCCATTTGGCTCTCAGAAAAACTTTAGTATCAGAATTCTGAGACCTTTTACTATGGTCATTGGCAAGGGGGAGACAAAACCAGAGACCTGGCCTGGTATCCTTGAACCCTCAGTATAACCCCGTCCCTTACCCTACCTGACTTTCCAGAAATCCTACAAGCCTACCCTCATAGAGACTGGTAATAACAAGGACAAAAAGTTTAAAAGAAATACATGAAATTTTTAAAATAACTACAGAGGTAGAAACCCACATAGAATGAAGCACAAGGATTTTGACAGGGACTCCTGAATTATCTCTGGATAGCAAAATTGGTTATTATTTTTTGGTTGGCCATTTCAATGGTGTTGACATTTCTAACATGATAATGTATTCATTTTATACCTTACAACAATGTTGTCAGTGCTGTTGTTAATAGTTGATGTCCAGATCTCATTAGCAACCGTGTAGACATCAGATGGAAGCATACAGTACGTGATTGCTGTTTCTTCCCTTTTATACATGCTCCCAGAGCCTTAGACAGGAGGTCAGGAGAGGTTTTAACCCTTCATGGCCTCTCTCTACTCGAGCAGTCTTGGAAAATTCCCTGTCGGTCTCTGGACCCCAATCTCTCCATCGCTAGTATGCAAACTTAAGATCTGTGATACTCTCACTTGGCTGTCATTCGCATTTATGAAAGTCCTTCTGTGTGGGTCTCGCCCCTTGAGGTTGTCATGTAATTGTTCTGACCATGGCCTGGGCTGTGGGCTTTGGGAAAGATCTCCAGGTGGTTTCATGGGCAGACCCGTGTGGACAACTTCTGGATCCCAGGGTTTCTAAGACTGTTTTTTAACTCTACCGGTTGTGAGTCCGTGTTCTTCCTGATTGCTGAGGGTCACTTCTTTTGTCAGCAGTTACTAAGCTGTAATCTTTCCAAAATTTCCTAGGTGACCCATTTCAATGGTTGGCAATCACTTCAGTTAGGATATGAGAGGTTGAAAAAAATCAGGGAGAAATTATAATACCTTTGAATTCAACTTTACCATGAATTTTTGAAGCCCCCTTTTATAGACATATTTCTTCCATCTAATCTGTATTCCTACAGCAGCAGTTTCCGCAATCATAGGGAAAATGAACGCAGAGTTGCTTTTCTTACATGCATTTACCGGAACTTTAAATAGGTTCATTCTGGTCTGACCCCTTCCTAAGAATGTTCCTTTCTATCTCAGTGATATTGAATCAGAATCTGCATCATCAAAGTTCTTTTTTAACAGCTTTATTGGCATATAATTCACATATGGTACAATTCAGTCACATCAAGAAGAATTGACCAATCACCACCATCATCAATTTTAGAACATTTTCTTCATTCTTGTACTCATCATTATTAGGTGTCCCCGCCCCCCAACCTCTTCCGCCATACCTCCAAGAAACCATTTACTTATTGTTGTTATAGATTTACCTATTCTGGATTTCATATACGGCAAGACTTTTTTAAAAATTAGCAACCACCCAGTGGCGTAGTGGTTGTGCACGGGCCTGCGGCCCACTGGGATGGAGGTTAAATTCCAACAGCGGCTCCACAGGAGCAAAGGCTGGGCCTCCTACTCCCACCACCAGAGGGCCGTGATGCTCAAAAACAAACAAACAAACAAACAATTAGCAACCATAACAAAGTAATACAGACAAAAACTCAACCTAAGGGAAAACCAAAAATATTAAACACTAGAATAAATTTTAAATAGATTAGAATTTTAGTAAATTTCAAATGGATCATATATCTCCAGGTTATCAAGAAAATCTAAACTTATCCAAATAATTCTTTGGATTCAGTATGTCTTGGGTAGAAATGCAAATTGTCAACAAGGGGGTCACAATGGAATGAACAAAATAAGCCCTACTATTTCCATCACCAGCTTCAACCATTTTTCATTTTTTAACTCAACTCTCATATTCCCAAATCTTCACCTAACAAGTCCATTTGTGAACCTCAGATAGTGAGAGGAGAAAGAACTTACTAACGTCATCTAGGGGGTTTGCTTCCAGTTTCTTCCGCGAAGATCATTTCTAGACCTGTTTCCTGGAAATTCTTCAGGACAGTATATATTTTCAATATTTTAAAGCCTCCCTCATTTTCCTTAGCCTCCTTCCCAGATTTTCTCCACTTAATTAGGATATTTATAAAAGTTACAGATTCCTACAAAACTAATTGCAAAAGACAAGTCACAAGACACTTCCTGGGCAGATGCTCATGGTTCATCTAAGACAACCGAAAATCCTGTGCCATTTACAAAAGAATTCTTCTCCATGCTGAAAAATAGCCTCTGATGCTCTTCACAGTTCCATCAAAATTCTGGAAGGATGAATGTCATGAATATGAACCCTCTTTAAGCAGGCTCCTGTTTTAGCTCTTAGCACTGCCACCAAAGCTAAATTTGGACTTTGTATATTTATGGCCATTTGGTGTGAATCCTTCTGGTATGTCCTGCTCTGCCCATTCATTTGCAAATAAAAATAGAAGCAGTTACCTTTCCTGTCCTGGTTACTCAGCTATGATACAGCCCTGGCTGAATTAAATCCAAAAGAAGTGTTTGGCTTCACCTCACCATTCTGCCACACCTGTGTCTCTAGCAACCACAAGCAAGACTGCAGCAGCTTTGGAAAGCTGCAGGTGCATGTGTGTCAAGGAGCCTGGAAGTGCTGTGCAGGAAATGTTGGACTACTAACTGCAGGGTCAGAAGCTCAAACCCACCAGCTGCTCCAGGAAAGGAAAAGGAGCCTATAGGCTCCCATAATGATCTACAAAATCAGTAACTCATTACAGGAACAAGTTGATGAACTTTGTACATCGTTATGGCAGCAAATTTCTCCACAATCCTATCTTGGTTGCTATGAGCCCTGGTGGCTCAGTAGGGTATCTGTTGGGGTGCTAGCCTCAAAGTCGGCAGTTCAAAACCACCAGGTTTCCCTCGAGAGGAAGATGAGATTTTCTATTTCAGCAAAGATTTACAGTCTCTTAAACTCTCGGGGATCCATCCCATTCGACAGGGTCATTATGAGTTGCAATCAACGGGGCCACAATGAAATGAGTTGCTCACCATGAGAGAGGTTTGGGTTGCAGGTGTAATATGGTCTTGTTGTTAATAATGAGATCTCCTGTGAGCCAGTAAAAGATTTCCAGTTCATGTAACCATGTCACAATTTTCTCAGGCTCTTCACTGCGTTTTTTTTTTAACCGCAGGGAAAGAAAGCATTTGATATAAACCCACTAAATTATACCTGTTACCAAGGAAGCTTTATAATCTGCTGTGTACTTTTTATCTCCGAAACATCAAACCCACAACTGGGGAGTCAATCCTGATCAGAGTAACCCAATAGGAAGAAGTAGAAGAGCCCCGTAGGGTTTCCAAGGTTATAATCTCTATAAAAGCTGACTGCTGCACCCATGGAGTAAACAGTACATTGTCTCACAGAGTAGATGGTGGATTGGAACACCGCAGACCTTAGGGTAGCAGCCCAAAGCTTAACCAACCAAACCACTTGGGCTCTGGTGAGACACACCAATGAGACCTAAAATGGTCCTGCCACTGAATAGTTATGTTCTACAGCCCCGTCAGAGAAGGTTTCTGACACATAAAATATGTATGTGGTATGTGCAGACCAAAAGTCATCTATGATTTTGTCTCAGTAAAATACTTGCAAACACCGACGAGGGAGTTCTGACTATGCTTCCTTGCTCTGTGGGCATGGGTAGCAAGCTAGAAACCTGCTCACCAAATTGGGGGTTAATACATAAGTGAGAACTGTTAAATCGAAAAATTAAAGTCATTTTAATTAAAGAGTTTTCTTATCCCTGAAACAAAATAGTAGCCATAAAACGTCTTACCAAAACTGCTCTACAGCAACACAAACTTGCCTTCACTCTCTGCCATCTAGTGGACTCCAATGGAGAGCAATCCTACAAGACAAAGGAAGGCTGCTCCGTGGTTTCCGAGGCTGCCGTCTTTCCTGAAAGAGAACTGCCAACCTTTGGATTAACAGCCACCTACTTACCCACTGGGCCACCAAAGTGCCTCTAAATTTGTCTTTTTAAAGATAATAACTCACGACCATGGAGTCAATTCCCACTCTTAGGGACCCTTAAGGACAGAAGAGAGAAATGATGCTCTCTGCTCCCAGAGAGAGTTACAGTGTCACAAACCCTCTGTCCTATTGGGTCATTATGAGTCAGAATTGACTTGATGGCACTGACCTTGAGTTTGTTTGGGTTTAGGTTTTGATATATATGTGTATGTGTATATATATATATCTGTATAGATGTAGATATATAGATGATATAGATATAGACATAAGTAGAAATAACTGTACTGTATAAACCTAATGTTTACATTTCAGTGAGTTTTGATTATTTTTTGTCTTTTTTAGTAAAATAGAAGAGTCTTGATTATTTTAATAGAAGTTACACTATTACAAGAAATTGAATTGATCCTCAAGAATTAAAATATTCATGTACTTAATTCTTAAAAACTGTGCTACCTTTATTAAGTGACTATTACCTGTCAGACCTGTCAAAGGTTAGGCACAAAAGATATTAAAGGTGAGAGACGCTACCTCTTTTCTAAACTTCTCAAAAACATAGTGGAAGTTAAAAATAATAAAAAATATTTAATACAGCATAAATATTGTCAAACCTACCCCAGATCCTCTGGATGCACATAAGAGAGAACTCACCCTCACCGAGTAGAACTGATTTCCTAAAAGACTAATACTTGAAGGAAGATGAGGCACCATGAGCCCGGTTGAAGCAGGAAGCAGAAGGAAGTAGAAGCAGAAGGAAGCAGTAGGGAGAGCACTTGCAAGCACAGGATAAGTGAGCACCTGAACTCAATTCAACCACATCCAGACGGAGGAGGCCTGGGGGCATAGTGGTTGTACATTGGGCTGCTATCTGCAAGCCTGGCAGTTCAAAGCCACCAGCTGCCCTGTGGTACAAAGATGGGACTTTCTGCTCCCATAAACACTTCCAGTTGTGGAAACCCACAGGGGCAGTTGTACCCTGCCCTATAGGGCTGCTATGAGGGGACATCAACTCCACCGTGGTGTTTGTTTGTTTGCTTGTTCGTTTGATTCTTGTGTAGATACCCAGGTGGCATTGAATATATTCAGGCTGAAGGGTGCAGATAGAAAAAGGGGAAGGGGGGTGAGTGGGTGGGGAGTGACAGGAAGAGGTAAAGAGAGGAAGCAGAAAGCCCTCATGCTTTTCTTCAGCAGGATTATATAGCGTTCTGCTACATTAAGTCACATTTGACTTATCTTCCCCTTTCCACTTATCTCCTAAGTATGACAGATCTCCAGCTGGAAGCCATGGACTCTTTTCTTCTCCTTCTAGACATTCTCCTTATCCAGCTCTTTATTTTTTAAAATCATTTTGTTGGGGCCTTTTACAGCTTTTATAACAATCCATTCATCAATTATATCAAGCCTACATATGTTGGCCATCATCATTTCCACAACATTTTCTGCTTGAGCCCTTGATATAAGCCCCTCTTTTTTTCTCCTCCTCCCCACCCTCCTACCATCGTGAATACTTGTTATTATTGTTATTATTATTTCATATCTTACACTGTTCCTTGTCTCCCTTCACCCACATTTCTGTTATTTGCCCCCTTGTGGGGGGAAGCTATAGCTCTAACCTTGTAATGAGGTCACCCTTTCCACCCCCTTCTCCCTCCAGTACCACCCCTCTACTCTAACAATATCTCTACTCCCAGTACTGTTCCTGAGGGGTATATCTGTCCTGAATTCCATGTATCAAGAGCTCTTATCTGTACTAATGTGTATTCTCTGGTCTAGCCAGTTTTGTAAGGTGGAATTAGGTCATGGTTGGGGGGTGAGGGGGAGGAAGGATTCAGGAACTAGAGAAATGATGTGTATATCATCAGTGCTATACTGAACCTTGGTTGAATCATCACTTCCTTAAAACCCTTCTATTGGGAATATCCAATTATCTACAGATGGGCTTTGGATCTTCACTCTGGGATCTTTTGATATCTGATCCCGTTGACACCTCATAATTACACAGACCGGTGTGCTTCTTCCATGTGGGCTTATTTGCTTCCTACTAGAGGCCTGCTTGTTTATTCTCAAGCCTTTAAGACCCTAGACGCTATATCTTTTGATAGCCAGACACCATCCACACTCTTCACCATATTTGCTTATGCCCCTATTTTGTCTTTGGTATTTGTGTGGGAAAGGTGAGTATCAAAGAGTGCCAGCTTATTAGAACAAAGTACTCTTGTGTTAAGGTAGGTCTTGAGTAGAGATCCAAAGTCCGTCTGCTATCTTAATATTTAACATAGAAATATATGTACATTGGCCTCTATCCCTTTCATTATAAATTAGTATATTTACATATGCATGCCTATAGCTATACCTTGATAAATATCTTTTGCTTCCCATTTCTTTCCTCTATTTCCTTTCACCTTTCTCCTATCCCACTATCATGCTCACCCTCCATTCAGCTCTCAGTTAGTTCCTCTCAGATACATTGAACTTAATTAAATCCCACCAGACATTGTAACCCTCCTTGCCATCAATTTTAGATCTCTTGTGTTCCCTTACCCTGAGTTCGCTGGCTCCCTACTCCCCCTCCCTACCCTCCTCCTCTCCCAGGCCCCCCACCAATCCACCAGTCCTGTTGTTTTCCCCTTGGGATTGTTCATCCTGCTTATCTTATATAGATTGACATAAGCCAAAAGAAAAATAAACACAGAAAACAAAACAAGAAAAACAAAGTAATTCCAGGTTTGTCTACTGACCTTTGTGTATGTTTTCCAGTCCCATCTGATGAGGTGCCAAGCCCTGTCCCCCAAGTCAGAAATCTAATTTCAGGATCCCTCGGGGACTTGGTTGCTTTGCTCCCCTTGTTGTCCTGTTGTTCTCACTCCCCTTGTGCTTCACTCGACCGTGCACGGGGCAGACCAGGCACACTTTCCACACAACGTCTCCGGTGCTGTCACTTGTAGTTCTATGGGTTAGTGAGGGAGTGTTGTGTCTCATGGTGGGGCCCACTCTATCATCCTCTCTGAGCACTGGCTACTCTGAGCAGGGATGTCATCCCCAGGGCTTTCGTGGACCATGATGAGGGTCTCTCACTCTCTCTGCGACCTCCTCCCACCCCCCACCCCCACCCCCGAGTTCACTCCCATGTGGTCTGGACAGACCTGCCTCTATCTTCAGTGCTGCCCTCTGAATCGCCTTCTTCTGGGGGAGGGGGGTTAACATAGCTCAACTTGAGCCCAGCTATCCAGCTCTTTATATTTCGTGGATTTAGATACCATCTGTCTCCAAATCAACTTTTCAACTGGATATAATTATCTGCTCATACCGCTATTCAGAGGTCTAATATCCATCATGTCCAAACCCATACTCCTGTTTCTACTCTATAAAAAATGTCGCTGCCCTAGTTTACATCCTGCTCAAGAAAATAATCCCTGAGAGGTATCCTTCCTTTCCCTAAAAGCCTTCCTTTCCCTCACAGCCAACTAGCAGAAAGTCCTATGGAAACAATCTTGAGAACGAAAGAATCCAAAGATATCTCTAATCTTCCCTCCTCAAACTGCTTCACACAACCTAGATCCCTGACCAGAGCTACTGCTTCAGACTCTGCTTTCTCTGCAATGCCCACTTGGTGGTCCAGGGACTCCAGTTTCACCCCTGCCTATCACATCCTCTTAAAGGGTGCATCTGATCCCCTTACTATCCTGATAACGTCTTCCAATAGTTTTTTTTATCTCAAATAAAATCAGAATCCAAGTTCCTACTTAAGACCCACAGAAACTGATCTGGCCACCCCTCAGCCTCCTCCCCTGGGACATGGCAGCACCTATCCTTTCCATTTTGTTATTCCTCCAAGCTCAGTCCCATCTCCATGTCCCCTGCTTAGAGTGCTCCTCTACTGATGAGATAGGGCTCAGCTCCAACATCACCTCTTTTGAGCAGACCTAAAACATCCTTTATTATCCTGTCATAATAGCTATCATGCTAATAAATATTAGGAACTATGCTGTTCATTGGTTTACTTGTTTTTTGTTTTATTTTTTTACATCTAGAGCAGGAACCCCATGAAACCAGTGGCTTGGTCTTCTTTCCTGTAATACTTCCATTCCTTAGTATAGTGTCTGGCATGCAAGCCTACTTTAGTCAAAAGAAAGCATACAGGTGTAATAATCATAAACTGTGAGTTAGGTGCAAATCAAGGAACAGTGCCTAAGTTAGGTGACTTCAAATGGCTTTGACAAATCAAATCCAACCTTTTGGGAGTGCACCAAATCATCCTTTTGTTTCTTCTCTTCATTATAAGATATTAGTTCAATAGCTAAATTTGGCAGAGATGTAATTGCTAGGGCTCATTTAGATGTTTCCATCTTATTTCCTTTGGGACAACTGGACCAACTATTCGTGCATATGACTTTGTGATCTAACAGTTGACTGAAGAGTACTTTTCCACTCTCCTCTTTAAAGCGAGGGAGCCCAGTAACTGCTTACTATTCAAAAAACATGATGTGCCTTTAGAGCACATTCAAGCAAAAACAGTGCAAAAGCTTCTCTAGGGACAATTCAGTCTTTATTCAAAAGCATTTTAACCCAAGCCTGATTGGGTAAATAAATTTGAATAATCAGAATAATGGCTTCTGGATCCCATCATTTAGAGTCAAATCTGTGCTTCCTGACTGCAAGCCAAAGAGGAGAAATCAGTCACGGTGCATCCTCCCTGACCCCTCTGAAGGAGAATGCCTCACCACTTCCCACAAGGAAGAGTAGATGTTCCCTTTATAAAGCAGAAGGCTGTGTCTTTCAGCAAGATGATCAAGTCCTAGGTGTGTCCCATTCGTTTAGAGACCGTGGTATCCATAACAACCAGTACTTTCCACAGCCTGGCTTGGAAACTTTTCTACTTAAAAGCCTGTCATTAGAGGGGGAAAAAACTACATCAGAACACTAAGAGAAAAAGATTTTTTTTTAATAGTGTGTTTTCTTCTTAGGTGAAAGAATCAAGAGATAGGTTATTTTTCCAATCCCTAATTTGGACTTTTGCCATGATCCCGTTGTGTTGTAAAAGTAACCGATGAGTTGTGGTTGAATTGGTTTTGACTTATCGTGACCCTGGGAGTGTCAGATGTTCAGCTGGAGCTCCATCAGGTCTTCTTTCTCCCTTTTCTTTTTAGCATTTATGCAAAATTGCCACAGGGGGCAGTGTAGCACCTCCTCTGACCTTCCAAGGGAAGGAGAATCAAACTCAACATCAACCCAAGGTCAAGCCCTATGGGATAGAAGTCAGATGTGCATTTATCCTCGGACTTTCCTTACCAATTCTGGTACCAACCTCCCTTTCACAGCACTCTCTACTTCTCTGCAATAGCCACACAGAACCCACAAGCAATGCTCACCAGTATGAGGCATACTAGGGAATTAACTGGTTATAATTTAGCATCAGGAGCACTCAGCATACACTTCTTCAACCAAGAGAGCCTCCTCTGAGCCATGCAGACAAGCCCAAGTCCTCAGCCTTGTGGTCTGCTTAAGATGATGTTACAAAGCTCTTTTAGCTCTATCAATTCATGGCCAAAAGATACCCCCTCTTAGAGCAAAGCTCAGCCTGAAAGCACTAACTCTAGTTCCATGGGTTGACACCTCAGCTCCCCTTGAGTTCGTCAAGGCAATCTACTGTGCCAGTAAGCCTACTGCCCAAAGACACTGAGCTGTCTCTGTGAACTGAGAAGCGCACCACTCTGTCTCCTGGTCTTGGTTCGGCTCCCTCTGCTGTTGCTTTTCATTGCCTTTCACTCTCTGAATCAATGAGCTTCCACACAAACACCGTGCGTTCTACTCCTGGCTCTTTTTTTTTTTCCTTTGTTGTAATATTGCCCCTTCTGAGATGGCCTTGCTTTAAACTTCAGTTGCTATGTTAAGGTTTCATAAACCTGGTTTGCATTGTCTCCCCCTACAAGGGTGCCATCTACCTTATTTACATTATTAGCCAACAATTCATCCCTTTGGTGCACCACAAACGTCTCACATTTGCATAATCCCATGAGTCATTTGGTGAGAGTTATAAAGACTGACTAAAAGGGCCATATCCCATAATTCACTGCACTGCAATTTCATACAGTTCATGTTTAATCTTTTAAATAGTTGTTATGGATGTGTGTGTGTGTGTGTGTGTGTGTGTGTGTGTGTATAAAATGACAGAGAGATTGGGGTAAAAGTTTACAGAGTAACTTATTCACCCGATGTTGTCTGTGCCATCATTGGCACAAAACATCCCCACTATATAATAGCAGTCCTTCCATTTCCTCCTGTGTTTGCCATCTTCCTGTGTCCTTCTTCCTCTCCCTCCCTGGGTAAATGTGCCCTTTTGATCTCAGAAGAGCTGTGCTCCAGAGTGCATTCCTCCCTGAGGTGGTGTTTATGTGATAGGCCTGTCTGTCATTCCACTAAAAGTTTAGCCACAGCCTTGAGTCCAGTTCCAAACTTGAAAGGTGCCTAAGGGCAGAAAACTTGGAGTTTCATCAGACTCTCAGATGAGTAAGATGGGATTGTTAGTTTTCGTTGTTTGTTTTTTTATGGATTAGAGGTTTGTCCACATTTTTCTCCCCGTGAGTCCAAAACCTAATGTGATATCCTTCACAGCAGTTGGTAGTGGGAGTAGTTGTTAATGGCAGCATCTGCTTCTTCTGGTCTCAGCATCATAGAGGCTGGGACTCCCGTGGCCCGTTAGTCCTGTGGACTAATTATTTCCTTTTGTGGTCTTCACTATTCTCTGCTTTGAATGGGGAGAAATCAAAAGTTGCGACTTATATGGCCTCGCAAAAACTCTTGAACTTCCAAGTTGCTGTTCACCTAAGTGGGATGGAAAACAGAGTCTATGATGGACATCATCTTGTGAGCTATCAACCTTGGTGTCCCTTGAGATTCATGTTCAGTTCTGGCTAACCTATTTTTACATCTTTGCACTGTGTATGCTCTACTATATTCACGGATATATTTGCAGCGCTGGTAAATACATATGTAGCTATATACCACATAGAAACTATATATATATATATATATTCATTATTATAGCCCCATTCACCAGTCCAAATCTGTTCAACTGGAATGCCTACTCAGGTGATCGGTGGCTGATTTTGCAGAAGTGGTTTGCCAGATATTTCTTCCACCATGCCCCTGGGAAGACTCATATCCCCAACTTTTCATTTAGCAGTTAAGTATGCTGTCCATTTGCATACACACACACACACACACACACATAAACCCTGGGGTCTCAGATTGGTCTACAAGGAAAAGTGTTGAGGAATTGTTTTAATTTTTTAAGTATCTTGTTCAAAAGGTATCAACCAAGATACAGATGCTTAAGGGAATCAAATGCTCTTGCCTTCACATTTTTTGAATGTTTCAACAAGACTGTACACACCCTGAACATCCATTTTTTTAAAAAAAAACTCATTTTATTGACAGTTCATGCAGTTCTTATCACAATCCATATATCCATCCATTGTGTCAACTACATTTATACATATGTTGCCATCATCACTTTCAAAACATTTTTTTCTACTTGAATCTGATATCAGCTCATTTTCCCCTCCCTTATTCTCCCTTCCTCATGAACCCTTGGTAATTTATCATTTTGTCCCATATCTTACACAGACAGCTGTCTCCCTTCACCCGCTTTTCTGTTGTCCATCCCCCAGGTAAGGGGTTATATGTAGATCTTTGGGATTGGTTCCCCCTCTCTTCCCCTTACCCTCCTGGTATCATTACTCTCATTATTGATCCTGAGGGGTTTATCTGTCCTCCATTCCCTGTGTTTCCAGCTCTTATCTGTACCAGTGTATATGCTCTTGTCTAGCTGGATTTTATAAGGTAGAGCTGGGGTCATGCTAGTTGAGGGGGAGAGCATTAAAGAACTAGTGGAAAGCTGTATGTTCCATCAGTCCTATACTGTACCCTGACTGGCTCGTCTCTTCCTTGTGACCCTTCTGTGTCCTATTGTCTACAAATGGACTTTGAATCTTCACTCTGCACTCCCCTCATTCACATTGATACAATTTTTTGTTCTGGGTCTTTGATGCCTGAAACTTAATCCCATCAGGATCTCGTGATTACACAGACTGTGAACACCCATTTTTTCACATTTGAAAGAATTTGTTGGTAGATTCTGAGGAGTTCATGAGAGTATGTTTATAGTTTATTTCCATTAAATACTTAGTTAAAATGGAGAACTATAATTATCCTTGGAAGCAACCTTTTAATTATTCAAATGTCATGACAGCATATCCTAAATGGCCTTTCCATTTCTCTTAAGTCAGCAATCTACCCCAGAGGCTAAATATCCTTTTAAAGAAAAAGTCTCAAACTCTGCCTCTAAGAAAACTAAAATTAAAATCCTCTAAGGCTGCTTAGCCCGCAGAACCACCCCAGGCTTGCTTTGGTCTCTGCTAGTTAGAAGCATCCATGATTGACTACTCCATCATCGCACATCTCTGTGAGCAGGCAAATTTTATAAGAAAAGGTGATTTTATTCAAAAATAAAGATATTGAGGCCACACAGCTTCTGATAGCCTCTAATCCACTTCCTATCTCTGTACATCTACCTATTTTAGACAGCTCTTCTAAGTGCAATCAGATGATGTTCCTCCAGTTATGACAGACCTCTTTCACTCAGCATGACATTTTCAAGGTCGATCTAGGTCACAGCACTTATCAGGACTTCACTTCTCTTTAAGGCTGGATTATGTTCCACTGTAAGAAGAAACCACATTCCGTTCATTTGTTCACCTGTCAATGAGCCCAGGGTGGTTTCTGCTTGGGCGTTTGTGAATGGCACTGAAGTAAACATTGGTGTGTCTATTTGTCTCTGTTTTCCATTAGTGTGGATATTGCTGGGCCACACTGGTATTCTGGGTTCTCAGGAACTGCCAAATTGTCCACAGGGGCTCTGGCATTTCACCCTCCCCTTCCACCCCCTACAGTGCAGGAGAGTTCCAGGATCTGTGTGTCCTCTCCACTACTGGTATTTCCTGATTTCTGATAGTACCCGTCCTACCAGGTACTGAGCCGTATCTCATGGCCTGGGTAGAGGTGGTCTCTGAAATTGGGGGATTTTTAGCATAGGCATGTTTGCGCATATTCCATTCCTGCGGGTCTTTCAGAGATTCATAAGATGCAAATACAGTTCCAGTGAAAATGGCTTCATTCTTCCAGAAATCATCTTGGGTCAAAATCAGGACAGCTCCAGCCTGGCTGGCCCCAGGGCGGCCCGTTCTGCTCTATGAGAAACCTGTGCTCCAATTGATTTGCTTCATGAAAACACTCTTTCCTGGTCCCTGCAAGGAATGGTGTCAATCTTAAGCCCTTTTTTATAAAGGCTAGAGGCTGAATCATGCATTTTTAAACTACTGATGGGAATAAATGCACATATATAAAAAGTCCCACAGCACAGTGATTAAATGCTAGACTTTCAAATCATGTCAGTAGTTTTGAACCTACCACAGTCACTCCATGGGAGAAAGATGTGGCCGTCTGCTCTCACGAAGACTAAATAAATAAATAAGTAACCTCACTGCCATGGTATCAATGCTGACTCAGAGCAACCTTTACAAAAGAGCACCACTACCCTAGGGGTCTCCAAGTCTGTAACTTTTTTTTAATAATTTTATTGGGATTCTTACAGATATGATAACAATCTGTAATTCAGTCAGACCAAGCACAACTGTACAATTACTGACACCGTCATTTTCCAAATATTTTCTTTCTTCTTGAACTCTTTGATATCAGCTCCCCAATATCCCATCCCTCCCCCACCCTGCCCCCAGGAACCCTTATTCTTATATTATACAGGGGGTGGGGGATTTGCCATATCTTACACTGTCCATTGTATCGGTCCCCCTACAATTCGGTTATTCACTCCCCTTGAGTGGGTTTATACAGTCATCTTTTCTATCAGTTCCCCCTTCCCCCCTCTCCTTCCCCTCTACTTATAGCCCCAGGGAATCATTGCTCCCACTACTATTTCTGATGGGTTTATCTACCTTGGATTTCAGGCATCAAACAATATTCTGTGTACAGATAAATTTTCACAGGTCTAACAAGCTTAATGAGCTAAAACTGGGAACAGTAGTATGGGGAATAAATATTAAAGCACTAGAGGAGAGTTATGTGTTTCCTCAATGTTATACTGCACCCTGGATATATCTTCCCTCCTGTATGATTCTTCTGGGAAAGACTGTCCAATTATCTTTGGGTCCCCACTTTCTCTATACTTCTTCACATCAATTTGATGACTTGTTTTTGAACAAGCGGCCATCTAACAGGGAAGCAACAAAACCTACAT
Organism: Nesogale talazaci; assembly: GCA_004026705.1. Taxonomy (NCBI): domain Eukaryota; kingdom Metazoa; phylum Chordata; class Mammalia; order Afrosoricida; family Tenrecidae; genus Nesogale; species Nesogale talazaci. Next base: position 40,574 of record PVJH01004883.1, on the reverse strand, counting down.
GGAAGAAGTCTACCAGCCTGTGTGATGATGAGGTAGGAATAGGTATCAGAAGTTCAAAAACAAGGCTGTAACTCTTCAAGGGAATAAAAAGCCTTGTCTTCCCCTGAGGAGTAGAGAGTGATTTCAAAATTCGAACCTTGTGGTTAGCAGCCCAACACAAAACCACCATGCACCAGGGTTCCCCCACAAAGTCTACAGCCTGGGAGACCCTATGAGACAGTTCTACTCTGTCCCACACACCGTTGGGAGGACATGCTTTGATAGCCAATTTGGATTTGCTTTGTCTAATTTTGGGGTGTTTATAAACAAAAGAAATTTTTAATGTATGTATATGTGAACATTTTTTTAAAGATCCTTTTTGGTAAGTCCTGGATAGAGTAATTAAGCATTGACCATTTCATTATTTTAAAATAGTAGTGAAAATTCAGATTAAAAGAGTCCCATTTAATGAAACACATAACTTTCCTCTAGTTCTTTAATGCTTACTCCCTCCTTCCCCCACTATCATGATCCCAATTCTACTCTACAAATCTGGCTAGACCAAAACATGTACACTGGTACAGCTAGAAACTAGAAACACAGAGAATCCAGGACAGATGAACCCCTCAGGACCAATAATGAGAGTGGCAATATCAGGAGGGTGGAGGGAAGGTGGGGTAGAAAGTGAGAACCATTGAAATAATCTGCATATAACTCCCTCCCTGGGGGAATGGACAACAGAAAAGTGGGTGGAGGGAGATGTTGGAGAGTGTAAGACATCAAATAATAATAATTTATAAACTGTCAAAGGTTCATGAGGAAGGGGTGAGGAAGGAGGGGAGAGATGAAGAGCTGATACCAAGGGTTCAACTAGAAAGCAAATGTTTTGAGAATGATGATGTAAAAATGTGCTTGACACAATGGATGGATGGATGGATAAATTATGATGAGTTGTATGAAATCCCCGATAAAATGATTTTTTTTAAAAAGGGGGGAAAATAAAGAGTCTCATTTTAGCATGCTAGTGTCGTTTCCTTCTTTTCTGAAAGAAGAGATGGAACACTGTGTTCTTGACCTTGTATTTCTAAACAGAATGAGCTTGGTTTGTCTCAGAAAATTAAATGACAAAAGACAAGCAGAAGGACTCTGTTCTGCTTTTTCTCCAGCATAACATTTTGCCGAGCACTAACACTGATTGATCTTAAAGTGAAGGACAGGGTAACAATGCAGAGCGGGGGAAAAAGGAAGCAAGGTTGCCTTAAGGAAAATGCACAACAGCAGGAATTAGGAAATGTGGGCACTGGCTCAGGTTGTGTCTTTCACTAGATAATGGCCGTGGACCAGCAACCTCATCTCTGAGTTTCAACATCTATGAAATGCAGAATTGGTGTTAGGGTCAAAAACATCCATAGATTCTAAAGCGTTTTAAAATGTTGCCATAGTCAAGATATTCTTAGTAAGAGGCATGCCATTCTGTCACTGAAACTCACTATTTCCTCCGTTACAACACCTCTCACCATTTGTTTTATTTATTGGTTTTTATTTTTTATCATTCTATTTGGGGCTTCATACAGCTCTTATCACAATCCATACATACACCTATTGTGTCAAGCACATTTGTACATTTGTTGCCATCATCATTTTCAAAACATTTTCTTTCTATTTGAGTTCTTGGTATCAGCTCATTTTTCCCTCCCTCCCTCCTTACCCCTTACCCTCTCATGAACCCTTGATAATATATTTTAAAAATTTATGTCTTACACTGATGTATCCCTTCACCCAGTTTTCTGTAGTCTGTCCCCCTGAGAGGGGATTATATAGAGATCATTGTCATCTGTTCCTTTCTCCCCACCCCCTTACCCTTACCTCCTGGTATGGCTACTCTCAATATCTGTCCTGAGGGGCTTATCTGTCCTGGATTCCTTTTGTTTCCAGCTCTATCTGTTGCAGTGTAAATGCTCTGGTCTAGTTGGATTTGTAAGGTAGAAGTAGGGTCATGGTAGTGGTAAGGAGGAAGCATTAAAGAACCAGAGGAAAGTTGCATGTTTCAATGGTGCTATACTGCACCTAGACTGATTTGTCTCTTCCTTGTGACCCTTCTGTAAGGGAATGTCCAATTGTTTACAGATGTACTTTGAGTCTCCACTCCGCACATCCCCTCATTTACAGTGATATGATTTTTTTTGTTCTGGGCCTTTTATGCCTGATACCTGATCCCATCAACACCTCATAATCACACAGGCTGGTGTGCTTCTTCCATGTGGACATTGTTGCTTCTCAGCTACATGACTGCTTGTTTATTTTCAAGACTTTATGACCCCAGATGCTATATCTTTTGATATCCAGGCACAATCAGGTTTCTTCACCGCATTTGCTTATGCACACCCATTTTGTCTTTAGCGATCCTATCAAGAAGATGAGCATCATGGAATGTCAGGTCAATAGAATAAAATGTTCTTGCCCTGAGGGAGTACTTGAGTAGCGGCTCAATGTCCATCTGCTCATTTAATATTAAGCTTACAAATATATGTACATAGATCTACTTCCCTATCACTATATAAAAATATATTTACATATGTACATGCCTGTATTCATACCTCTATAAATGCCCTTTACCCCCTAGTTCTTTCCTCTATTTCCTTTTACTTTCCTCTTGTCCCACTATCATGTTTGACCTTCATTTGGGTCCTACCACACATCCTATGCTCTCCTATCCATAGACTTAAGATCACATGTTGTTCCCATGTCCTTGTGTTAACATTTACTTCCTTCTCCCTGCCTCCTCCTCTCCCATGTACCTCCGGAACCATCAGTCTGATTGTTTATTCCTCCAGGTTGTTTATCCCACCTATCTTATCTAGATAAACATGCAGAGACAATAATAAGCACCAAAAAAAAAAGCAAAACAAAGCAACTACGATGACAAAAGGAGAAAAGAAAAGCCTATAAATAACTCAGGGTCTTTTTTTTTACCTTTAGGGATGTTTTTCTGGTTGAGTCTGATGGGGTGCCACACCCTGGCCCCAGAGTCTATTTTTGGTATTCCCTGGGGACTTCATTGCCTTTCTCCCCTTTCTGTTCTTTTGCACGCCTTTAGCATTTCACCCAGGTGTGGTGGGGTCAGATTGGGCACAATTCCCACACTGTGCCTCCAGTGTTATCCCTTGAAGTACTATGGGTCAGTGAGAGATGTCGTGTCTCATGGTGGGTCCTCTCTGTGCATTGAGTGCTCTGAGCAGAAATATCTTCCTTGAGGCTTGGAGGGCCAGGATGTGTGCACTCTCTCTCCTTCCCTCTTCATTTGTTTCTGGGTGCTCTGATCAGATGCACTCCTCTCCCTGCACTATAGCTTCAGTCCTATCCTCTGAAGTGCAGGTTCACCTTTTTCTCTCCATTCTCACCGCAGTCACCTTGGTCTCAACACAGATTACTAAAACAGCCCTTAGTTGTCTCTTTGGCCTTAACACCTGCAAATTCTTCCCCCAGAGAGTGGGGTTAGGATAGCCATTTCTAAGACCTCTTTCTTCTTGATAGAATGCTAGGATTCAAGGATAAAAGCTAGAACAGAAAACACAGTGTTCATTTCCTGCCCGTTCCCACTCTCAATCTTGGTTAAGATGCAAATAAGGCACTTGGTTTGACCATGAAGGAAAGGATAGATAAACAGGCAGGCAGATAAATCCAAAACTAAACTCAATGCCATCAAGCTAATTCCAACTCATGAAGACTTATTGGTCAGGATAGAATTTCCCCTGGTGGGTTTCCAAGAGTGAAAACCTAGTTTTTTTATCACAAGGCAATTGCTGATTTTGAACTACCAACCTTCTAGTTAACTGCTCAACACGTAACTCCTCCAACCACCAGGGCTCCACAGATTGATATGAATAAATAAATAAATAAATAACATAACATAACATAACAAAAGACTAAAGGCTGAAAGTTTGGTGGCTCAAACCCACCTTACAAGAGTGGTCACCCTGGTCACATCCTTAAAAATCTTCTAGAGCAGCAGTTCTCAACCTGTGGATCGTGACTCTTTCCGGGGTCGAACAGCCCTTTCACAGGGGTTGCCCAATTCATAACAGTAGCAAAATTACAGCAATGAAATAGCAACAAAAATAATTGTATGGTGGGGGGTCACCACAACATGAGGAACTGAATCAAAATGCTGTCGCATTAGGAAGGTTCAGAATCACCTCAAAAGCAAGTCCAGGTCCATGTTTCCCAGCTTCCATGGCTTCGAAACCCTCCAAAATAGCTGTGGCTATTGCAAAAATGTGGGCCCATATGTTTCTGTTCTCGCTTGTCCTCCGTCCCTGGAAATCCAGCTCCCAGTCCTATTTTCCCCAAAGTTGCTGTGACCAAATTGATCATCTTCCTCTAACTGTTAACTTCTCCGTGACCTGCTTCAGTCTAATTCAGGCTTCCCACAGCAGGGAAAACCATTCACCACTTTCTCAGCTTAAAGTTTCTCTTCTGCTGGACCTTCTGACCTTGCGGTCTTCTTCTTTCCTAAGTGAGATCTTCGCTCTCTGCCCTCTCGTTGTTGCTGGTGTGTTCGTCGAGGCACCACAAGGGCTGCCACTCTCATTTTTCCCGAGACTGGTAGAATGGATGTGTTGCCCTCCTCCTGTGAATCCCATGACCAATCACTTGCGGATGACTCCATTATCCACTTCTCTGGCCCTGGTTTTCCTCCTGCTACCACACCCAAAGAGCCCTCATCCTACTCAAATCTGGGCTGGAATATTCCAACGGCATCCCAGATGGATATATCCAGAACAGAGCTCATCTTCATCACCTGGTCTGTTCTTTACTTCAAAGGATAAGATTCCCCAAGCCAGCAGTCTTACCCCTGTCTCAATTTCTCTTAAATATAACAAAACACCGAGCTGTATTCATTCATTCTAAGATCTCCTCGGACTGATCTTCCTGCCTCCATTCTCCTCACGTTAGCCAGTCATCTTGCAAAAATAGAGATCTCAATAATGACTTACCACTTGTTCTTCTAACAAAGTCCAAAGTCATTGTGTTCGCTTTATAAGACCCTTCATGATCCTTGTTCTTCCCTTGACAGCCTCAACTCTCTCTCCTACCTTGATGTCTACATTAGCACCACTAAAAATTAATTTCTGTCTCAATTGACCACATAATCTTCTTCTCAGATTTTGCATGTGCTATTCCTCCTAGCAGAAATGCTCTTTCTCAGACAGCCACATGATTGATTTTTATTCATAATTAGAGCCGACATTGTCTATCACTGCTTCCAGGAAGACCTAAGTGCTCCCTGATCACAGCATGTAAAATACTAGGCTCCTACCAGACCGTAGGCTCCAAAGGCAAAAGCAATATCTCTTTTTTTCACAGCTATATCCTGGGAGACCAGAACACTGCCTGCCAATATGAGTTGTTGATATGGTTGCCAAATGAAGGAATCAACGGTGCATGAATAATTTTCTTTAGCAGGATTAGCACAAAGCTGGTTCTTTTGAGGCAGACATTGAAGATGTCCAAATATTCCATTTTCCAACCTGCTGTATCACTTCATCAATTCTAATTATCAACAACTCCTCCAACCCAAATGCTCTCCCTTCTCACTCAGGTTTCATATTTTGCTTCAATGCCTCACAAAAATAGCTCATACAGTTGTGGAGACTGACAAGTTCCAAGTTCCTAGGCCAAGCATCTCTGTAGAGCAGCCGTTCTCAACCTATGGGTCGTGATCCTTTGAGGATTGAACGACCCTTTCACAGGGGTCACCTGATTCATATCTGTAGCAAAATTTCAGTTATGAAGTAGCAGCAACCATAATTGTAAGGTTGGGGAGGTCACCATGACATGAGGAACTGTGTTAAAGGATTGCAGCATTAGGAATGTTGAGAACCACTGCTCTAGAGGGCTCTTCCAGCTTCTATGGTTGTAAAAGCAGAGGAACCCAAATCAGCAGGTCAGACAAAAGTTGATGGTCCAAAGACTCTGATGAATAAGGTCATATTATAGACTACCAACTTAAGTTCCAAAAAGCAGATGCCAGATGATGACTTGCTTGGTGCAGATTCAGAGCAAGGGAGGTAGTTTTGTCAGAGCATTCATATATATTTAATGCAGACCATACCTTAAGAGAACTCATCTTACTTGAACAAGGATTTTGTAGGGTGGCGATTAGAGTGAGGTTAATGATTTAAGTAGAATTCTAGTAAAGTAGAGACACAAGATGTACCCATTGTCATTCTAGCTCATTAATATAATGGCTAAATCCCTCCAAAATGAGACCATAAGCTGCAGGTATAAATTTATAACACATTACAAGAGAGAAGACTATGGTCAGAAGAACTGTGTCAACTAATTCATTGCCCTGCAAGTGTATAAGTACATAATAAATTTCTTTTATCTCCTACCCTTCAAATGTTGTTAAATACCTCAATTAAAGGGAGGATATGCACATTTTTAAGCCATTTCATAAAATGCTAAGTGCTCCTTTTTAAAATATTATGCCTGGCTTTTCAAAAATGTTCCTAATAGTGTCTGAGAATGCATGCAGCTAGGTATGAGCTCTTCAAATCCAGAAACCTTTGCCATTAGTTAAAACACAGTTGCTCTCCAAGGGATTCCTGTTTCTGGTGGACCCTAAGTAGGAGATTAGAACTGTGCTTCATGGGGGCTTTGTTCATACGATTGCTTACTGTTCTGTTGCACTCTTTTGTTATTGAGAATATATACAGCAAATATTCAGCGGTTTCAAAGTTTCTGCACGTGCACTGCAGTGACGTTGTTTACATTTTTAGAGTTGTGCCTCCATACTTCCCTCCTTTCCTGAGTCATTCCACCTGGGTTGGAAACTCACTGTTCTCCACATTTCTATTTCCTCTTTCCAATTGCTGTTGTCACTTGTATCCCATGGAGATAGTTTTTCAAAGACTAGAATGCTTAAGAAAACCATATTTTTTTTACCAGTTAAGCTAGACCAGTGTTTCCTAAGGTGGGTGGTTACCACTCCCAGAGAGGTACTGGAATCATCCTTGGGTGCGTGCAATGGCAGATACCTACATTTTATCCTGGATTGCAGACTAGAGTATAAAAGGTTTCAATTACCAATATATGCCAAGTCATTTTTTTTCTGAAAAATAGGGTGTAGGCCAGGCAATTTTGGGAAATCTATGAGCTAGATTATTGTTTGGTTTTAAGAAGACTTTGGGAGAGATTTTGGGTTTAGGGTTTAAAAAGTTTCTCACTGCAATCAATTCAGGAGCTCCTCTTGCCCCCATGATTCCAGAAAGTTTGTTCTCATGAGAATTTGAAATTCTTTTCCGTATTATCCCTTATAATCAGGATATTTCTATGAAATCCTTGGCCAAGCACTATCTAGTTCTTGGGGTTCCATACTAAAGGACGCAGTGAGTCACACATTTCACATCCCCTGCTTTTCCTTTCTCACCTCCTTCCTCTGTTATTCCAAGTACATAAAGACCAATTGCTACACCTTGATTGACTACTTATAATGACTGACACCTGATGAATGAACACACACACACACACACACACACCACCCAATGTTTAACTCAGCAGCTGAAAATGCCAATCACTTGTATTGCCCAGGAATTCCTGTTATTAGTTAGATAACTTAAAATGTCCTTGGTTTGTGTAGTTATTTTCACCCTGAAGTATTCCTCAGAAGATCAAGCCTCCCATAGCATTGAGCCAATTTTTGTGATTCTTTTGTAAACAATGTACAGTCCATGGGTTTTAGCCCAACCCAGTAGAGTCTGTGGCCTGGCATTGTATTGGGCCTCTCTTCTGTGTTTTTATAGTGGAAATGAGGCAGCTGCTGCCTAGAAACCATATTCAATGTCTACTGTTCTTGGCAGAGAAAATGTTTCTGCAGTTTTGTCATAATTAATCCCCATTGGCCAATAAACCAATACACCAGGAGCCTGTGTAATGATTTTGGCCATCTGGAATTTTTTTAAGGCATTTGTGGATGGAACCGAAACTACCTAACTTCACAGTAGCCGTGAACAGCTGGGCATTAACTCAAAGTAGCACAAACACGTCCACCTCTCCACCTCAAAGTCAGGTCGGAAGAGCTCCTGGCAGCTCTCAAGAAAACTTGCCCTGCTCTTGAGTCAGCCAGTTGGATTTCCATGTCACAGAAATCAGCTTCAGCCATTTTCCTCCTCCGGGCCTTTATAAGATAGCAAATTGGCTCTTGACTCCGTCTTCACTGATACTCAACCCCTGTGACAATCAGGCCATCACAAAGAAAAAAGGAAGTTAGTTCGATAAAGCCAGAGTGGCTTTTTAACGACTTTTTCCACCAAAATGACTGCGCCAGGGTATTTCTCCCCTCTTTACATGTCCCCAAAGAATGGGGTGAGGGTGGGAGAGTTTTCATCAAGTCAATTCCTATTCATAGTGATCCTGTAGGGCAGTATAAAACAGCCCCTTGGTTTTTCTGAGACTTCCCATCTTTGCAGAAGCAGATCGCCTCATCTTTCTCATAGAGAGTTACTGGGGGGCAATGGAGCACTGCCCTTGTGGTTAGCAGCTTCATTCATATCTCACTGTGTCACCAAAATTCCTGAATATTGATATGGCAAGTTTAAGTTTCTTGTCACTAAGGAAAATGCTGCAAATGAGACTGCTCATAAACGCATCCTTTGTTGGTTCTTTCAAATGAAAAGGTAGGAGGGAAAGAGCTGATCTAAATACCTGCATCTTAAAGTAGCTGAAAACTGTTACTATCAGCCATCCCTAAATGGGTCCGTTCTATTCCCTGGGCCAAATGTCCTACATTCACTCCACTGACTGCTGTCATGTGGTGCTCTTCCAGCTTTCAGATAGAGAAACTTGTTCAAGGTCACACAGCTCCACACTGTCAGAGCTGGGATTCGAACCCCATCTCACACCCACTTTCCCCCCTACAAGCACTATTCGCATACCATTTGTTTTGCAGGGCCTCAATCAACCATAGAAATTAAAATGTGCTGGTTAATTTTTTTCAGTGATTTTTCTCTTGTTTATTTTAATAGTGACAATAATGCAGATGGGAAAGTTGAGGTAAGGGAGGTCAGAAATTACCCAGAAATTCTTTGACATTGTTAATAAATTATCTGTTTTCATGTCTCTTCTAATCACTTTCCATGCTACAGATATATAAAGTTGTAGTTTAATGGGCCATCTTAAATGACTAGTTAGTATTGAAAACATACACTGAGCTAATGAGTTATCATCTCAGAAATATACTCAAAATTATGATTATGATTATGATTATTATTATGTCCACATTCTGGGTTTCATTTCCTTTCTTAAACAATGACCATGAAATTGCAGAATTCTCATTCCTCCCACAGAGGTGAGGCTAAGAGAACAGGTTAGCTAATTTTAGACCAGCTTTCTTAGAAACAATTATATAAACACAAGTGATACTGACTAACTTCCTCTCCTTGGGAGCTGGTCCTACGATACAATCAAATGAACCCAGCAAAGATTCCTACTTCTGTTTGAATTTAAAGGGCATAGACCCTATGTCTCTTGAGATGAGTGTTTTCCAAGCTGTGTTCTGGACAACCCTAAAACCACACACACTGAGTCCTGCATAATGTTCAAGGAAAAGACCTTCGACAAAACCCTGGAGATCTACTTCCAACGGCCACTGCCTCAAAGACATAGGTGGAACAGTTCACCTTTTGACACTTGGAGTCAGGGTCACTAAGAGTCAGAATCAATTCTATCGTTTCAGAAATTTTGAGGGGAAATAAAAATGCATTACCTTTTAAGTTCATTTTTCCGTGAGCAGATGCACATCATCCCATGAAAACATATATATATATCTGAAAACTACTCTTGATATCTCCCTCTTAGACATTTTAAATGTCTATTTACATGTTCAGATTCTGGGAAGTCACATGGTAGGGAATTTGGTTACATGTATAGAGAAGTTTCTAGCTTACTTGCCTCTGAAGACAAGCTGGAAAAGGTAAAGGAAATGGGGAGAACAGTGGTGAAGACCATCTTGAATTCTGAAGAAGATCGCAGGTACCAGTCAGCCACAGCCTAATGGACCGATGGGCCCTCGTTAACAGATTTTTGTGAAATGCCTGAAATCTGAGTTTTTATATGAAAATGTGTATCCATGTAAAACGGTGGGAAAAAAAACATATCTCTTGCTAGATCAGACCTGTCAGTCACTCATGTGCTCACTCTGGTTTAAGCACAAAATTCTTTGTTTTTATAATAGTTGAGTGGAAAATGCTGCCACACTTCATCAGCCAGCCTTCCTTTAAAGAATTCCCAATTCTAAGCCTCATCTTCTTCCATTACCACGGTCTCTTCTCTTCAAGTAGTAATAAGTTATTTCAATTAGTGGCTCAAAGAATGAGCTCAGCATATCTTATATTGAGAGGACTAACAAAAAATACAAGCCTTGAGTTAGAATATTGAAATATTCTGTAGAAAAAAATAGTTAATGACGCAGCAAGCATCAAAAGTAGATAGAAAGAATACACAAAGTTACTCTACCAATAACAACTGATAGAAATCACACCATTTCAAGGGGTTCTCCCACAAGTAAGAACCAAAGGCAATGATGAAATAAGTTCATGCTGGGCAAGAAAGGTTAGCCACAAACAAGGCTCCAGGGATTATTGGAACATCAAATGAAATGTTTTAACAAGCTGATGCAGCACTGGAAGAATTCACTCGTTTATGTAAGGAAGTTTGGAAAACACTTACTTGGACAATTGACTCGAAGAGATCATATTTTCACTCATCCCAAAGAAAGGTGACCCAAAAGAATGAGAAAATTATAGTGCAAAATCATTAGTGTCACATGCAAATAAAATTGTCTGAAGATCATCCAATAACGATACATTGACAGGGGGCTACCAGAACAGATTCAGAAGAGGACAAATACAGAAAGTCGCTGTACCCAAAAGAACTAATGGAAGTCCAAGATACACTAAAGGCATTAACCAAAAATAAAGCTCCAAGGATATAAGTAAAACCAATTGAAATGCTGCAAAAATCTGATGAAGCACTAGAAGCACTCACTCATCTATAACAGGAAACTTGGAAGGCAGTTACTTGACCAACTGGAAGAGTTACATATTTGTATCCATTCCAAATGGATAGTGACCCAAGAAAATGCACAAAAGTGACCCAAGAGAATGCACAAACTTGTGATAATAATAATAATAATTTATAATTTACCTAGGGGTCATGAGAGTGAGAGAGTGAGAAAAGGTAGTTAAAAAGAGGAGTGATACCAAGCAATTAAATAGAAAGTAAATGCTTAGAAAATGATTGCAACATATGTACAAATATGTTTAATGCAGTTGATGTGTGGAATATTATATGAGCTTTAAGATCCCCCAATAGAATGATTTTTTTAAATGAATGCACAAACTATAGAACAATATCATTGATATCACAAGCAAGTAAAATTTTTCTGTATGTCACCCAACAAAGGTTGCAGCAGTACATTGACTGGAAACTGCCAGAAGTTCATAAGAGGATATGGAACCAGAGATAACATTGTTGATGTTAGGTGAATCTTGACTCAAAACAGAGAATACAAAAAAGATATTTACTTGTGTTTCTTTTACAAGGCCAAGGCATTCAACTATGTGGATTATAGAAAACTATGGATATCCTTAAGAAAAATAGAAATTCTAAAATACTTCATTGTACTTGGATCCAGAAGTTGTGAGAACAGAATAAGAAAATATTACCTAGTTTAAAATCAGGAAAGGTGTGCAACAAGGATATATCCTCTCACCATCTCTATTAAGTCTGTATGCTAAGCAAATAATCAAAGATGAATTATATGAATAATAATGCTGCATTGGGATTGGAGGAAGACTCGTTAACATCTGTAATATACAGATGTCACTAACTTGCTTACTGAAAGTGAGGAAGACTTGAAGCCCTTGAAGTTGATGAATACCAAGGATTGCAGTCTTCCATATGAATTAAAATCCACTCAATGAAAAAGAAACCAAAATCCTCAAAGCTAGACCAAGTGGCAACATCATGATAAACAGAGAAACATTGCAGTTGTCAAGGGTTTTGTCTTTCTTGGATCCACAGTCAATGCTCTGGAAACAGCTGTCAAAAATCAACATATTGCAGTGGGTAAATCTGCTGCACAAGTGTTGATAAACAAGGATGTTACTTCGAAGACTAATATGTGCCTGACCCAAACCATGGTATTTTCAAGTGCCTCATATGAGTGTAAAAATAAGACATTGAATAAAGAAGACCAATGAAGAAACACTGCATTTAAATTATGATGTTTATGAAGAATGTTGAAAGCACCGTGGGCTGCCAAAAGAACAATCAAATCTGCCTTGGGAGAAGTACAGCCAGAATGTTTCTTAGAAACAAGGATGGTAAGACTCCGTCTCACATTTTTGGACATGTTATCAAGAGAGACCAGTCTCTGGAAAGAAAAACAAAAACATCATGTTTGGTAAAGCAGAAGTTCAGGGGTAAAAAGAAAAAGACCCTCAACAAGGTAGCATGATGCTGTGGACGCAACTGGCTCAATCATAACACCAGTTGTTTGGATGGCACAGGACTGAGCAATTTTTCCTTCTGTTGTACATAGGGTCACTTGAGACAGAACCAACTGAAAAGCAGAGGACATGTCATCTCTGTCCACTAAACATCAAGTAGCTTCAAGGTTGGGGGCAATGACTAGCAGCTAGAATCATCTGAAGACTTGCTCACGCATAGGTCAAGCTGGAAGGTGCCTGGTATCTTGGGTGGTCAATGACTAGAACATACGTGGTCTTTCTTTGAGTCTCAGGTTTCCATCATGCATGGTATATATATATTTCAAATGCTAGTGTATCAAGAAAAAGAGGGAAAGGCAGGCAAAGATCATATAAAATTTTACAACTTAACCCTCAAAATTCACACCAGGACATTTCTCCTGCATTTTCATTATCAAGATGATGAAAGGTGGGATACAGACCCAGCTGTTAATGGAGAGTGGGCAGGTTATCTAGAAAAGAATGTGGGAATAGAAGTACACTGTGGTCATTTTTGAGAGGAAGGTATTTACCACTGTCAGAAAGTACACCAAGAGTCTCTGTTAGAATTTTTTTTAATTTATTGAAGATACGGAACAACTCAAATCAAGGAAAGTTTTAGTGAGAATTGATCAAGATGCTCCAATACCCTAAGGAAGAAGAGTGGGGACATGGGGACATGACTTTTACAATCATGAGGATTTGAGATTTCACTTGATTTACAAGGAACTAGCGGATGGAAATCTTACAAGGTCAACTGACTGATTTTCTAACAGATTTCTTGGAGCCAACTGAGAAAGCTCTGTATACATTCTTTCCAAAGCCGGCTTTGCAAGCATTCTTCTGAGACCATCTTGATAAACATTTACTGAAAAATATCTCTTCATAGCCCATATTCTTGTTCCTTGTATTGTTGCTGAAGGGAGTTTAAGTTTCACAATAAGGTACAGTTCTAAATTACAGGCTATATTTTTAACAAGGCAAAAGGGAAGACTTCGAACAACTTTTATTTAACATTGGTGCTTTGATGTAGATCTAGGACCGTTATCATTAATTATGCCAAACACCACAGTTTTAGAGTGCCTGCACATGGACATAACTGATTAACTGACCTCTTGAGTAAAAGATTCACAATCTATTTTTTTTATTTGGTCACAGTTTTTTCAAGCATTTCACGACCATTTTCTTGAAATTTTTGCTAAACATTCATTATTGCAGTCTACCCAGAAAACAAATCATTCCTTTTCAAAACCCTCTGAAAACAATGACAGTAACTAATAATGTCTTCAAAGTTGATGATAAACAGCAGCCTTTAGTGTGAGTTTTTAAAACACTGCGGAGTTTACCTTCTGCCAGGATCTGTCTTGGTCAGATTTTGGAGTGCTCCTACGTACCACATAAGGAAATAATTAAAAATTTAAACCCTGGCCCTATCAATTACTAAAAATAGCATAATCTTGAGCAGGCAAGTTTGTCCCCTTTGTGAAAGTTTTCTTCACCCTCTCCTGAATTACAGGAATCCCTAATAGCATGGTAGGTTTTTAGTCAGACCTTCAACTCCGATTCAGGTTCACCATCACAGAAACCCACAGAGGCAGTTCTTCACTGTTCTAAGAAGTCACTGTCAGTCAGAGTCAACTCAGTCACAGTGTCCTAGTTGTTGTTGCTGCTGCTGTTTTAAGTTTATCTGAATCGTAATTACCACATTTGATTTTATTTCTCCCACTGGGCAATGAGTTTTTGGAAGGTACTGGGTTTTTGTTTTCATTTGGTTTCTCTCATTATTACCCAAAGGCAAAGCACTTACGTTGGGTTGAATGAATGTTTCTAACCTCTTGTTTTAAAAAATAATAATAATAGGGAGTTTTCCAGTAACTTATCACTACTTACAGACATGATTGAGGGAGAAACCCCTTCTGAGGCTAAGGCAGACTGTATTCTACTATTAACAGACCCATTTCCTTGACCACAGGCCTTGTCATCCCCTGGATCCTGCATCAAGGATCAGCTCTGAGGACCCACTCCCCATCTCCTATGATAAATTAACCCATGCATCACTGGTCACTAGCTGCTCAAAATTAACCTTCAAGAAACTCACAGTGTCTGAGAAACTGACTTTATAAAACCTTAGTTATTGTCACCAAACCCCAATTCAGTTCATACTGACAGTAGTACTTTGTTGTGAATGCAAACAGCACGCATACTGCAAACACAGATAAAACCATGTGAAATCCTGGCTCTGTAAATATACTGTTTATTAATGAATTCACTGAGAGTCCTCTCAAAAATGAGTTTCCCAAGACTCCACTTCTTTTTGCCCTTGTACTAGTCCATAAGACAGGAAAAGAAAAAAACAGAAATGTAAAGCAGAGATCTTCGATTATCTCCAAAAGCTGACTTTAATTTCTCTCTGATCTCCTGTTCAAGCCCTGCATTACATTATTTCCAGCCTCCTGTGCTCTTTCTTATCATTTTCAATTTTTCTTCCCTGTGTTTCTTCAGGTAACATGCTAACGCACTGTCTGCTGAGAACCTCCGGCTATTTGCCCAGGTGCCTGCAGTGTCTGTAGTGATGGCCAATTTTTTTTGCACACAGAACTGTATCTATCCCAGAGGCAACCTGAACATTGGTTTTTTGTTGTTGTTGTTGTTGTTGTTTTTAATAATTTTATTGGGGTCTCTTACAGCTCTTATAACATTTCATACATCAATTATTTCAAGCATATTTGTAAATATATTGCCATCATCACTTTCTAAACATTTACTTTCTATTTGAATCCTTGATATTAGCTCCTCTTTTTTCTTTCCCTCCCCCTTCCACCCATATATTTCCTTGAAAACTTATGAATTATTAGTGTTTTCATGTCTTTCACTGACCGCTATCTCCCTTCACCCAAGTTTCTATTGTTTATCCACCTGGGGAGAGGGAGGACTTACGGATTCGTCATTGTAATCAGTGCCCCCTTCCTCTCCTTCAACTCCCCACCTCATACACATACTACCACCACCACCACCACCTTTTTCCTTACCCTCATGCTACCACTACTCCTAATTCTGTACCTGAGTGGTTTATCTGATCCAGTTTTCATGTGTCTTGAGCTCTTATCTATGTGAGTGTACATGCTCCAGTCTAATCAGAACTGAAAGGCAGGACTGGAGTCATGATAGTGGTGGGGATGAGGAAGCCTCAAAGAACCAGAGGAATAGTGTGTGCTTCATCAGTGCTATACTGCACCCTGGTTGATTCATCCCTCTCTTTTGTCCAATTGTGTACAGATGGGGTTTGGGTCTCTGCTCCAGCCACCATCATTCTCAACAATATGGTGTTTGCTTGCTTCTTTATTTGTCTGTCTTCTGGTGCCTGTTACCTGATTCCATTGACACCTCATGATCACACAGGATGGTGTGCTTCTTCCATGTGGGCATTGTTGCTTCTGAGCTAGATGGCTGCTTGCTTACCTTCAAGTCTTTAAGACGCCAGATGCTATATATTTTTATAACTGATCATCATCAACTTTATTCACCACGTTTGCTTATACACACCCATTTTGTCTTCAGTGATCATGCCGGAAGAGAGCGCATCACAGAATTCCATATTGTTAGAACAAAGTGGTATTGCACTGAGGGAGGGCTTGAACAGAGGTCCTAAGTTCATCCACTACCTCAGTGCATTACGATATAAATATATGTACATAGGCCAAGACCTCTATTTTTATGAATGAGTATATTTACATAAGTTACACCCTTATCCATAGTTTTGTTTCCTAGATCTTTCCTCTGTTTCTTTTTACTTTCCTCCTGCCACACCATCATGCTTGCCCTTATTCTGCCTTTTAGTAGTTCTTCTCACCTAAACTGCTGTTGTTCCAACACCACTGGAATGTCTATGTCCTCCTCATTGTTGCTTTCAGTGCCCTAGCGGGTCCCCTGTCTGCAGCATTGTTTGCTCATGACTCCTTACCCCTGCCTCATCCTCCCACCAGTTCTCTCCAGAGCCGTCAGTACCATCCCTTTCTCCTCAGATTTGCTTCCCATGCCTATCTTATATTGGTAGGCAAAACAAGAATAGAGACAAAACAAAAAGAAAACAAAAGATTGGGGGGAGGGAAGAAAAATCATACATAATTCCAGGTCTATTTGTTCACCTTTATAACTATCTCCCCACCAGTCTTAGGGGGTCCAGAAACCTCCTAGCTGAAGTCTACTTCTGATGCTCCTCAGGAGGTTTGTTACTTGGCTTTGCTCTCATTGCTGGTCTGTTATTTTTCCTTCTTGCTTTGCCCCACTGTGCAGGTGGTTAGACAGGACACACTTCCTGCCATGTGTCCTCAGTATTGTCGTTTGAGGCAGTTTGCTCCCGCAAGGGGTCATCATGTCACAAGCTGCTGTTGGCCCTTCAAGTCCTCTCTGTGCATTAGCACCTCTGTGCAAGGACATCATCCTTGGGGATTGGTTGGCCAGTATGGAGTCTAGTCCCTCGTTCTCTCTTTTTCCTTCTTCTCTCGCTTCTGTTTGACTGAATGGGTGGCTGGCTCCTCTTCCCAACCTGAAGGTTTATTGTTGCTGTCTTCTGTATCGCATATTTCTAAGGGAGGGGGGAGGCATGTACGAAGCCTGGTTCTGATTGGGGCCAGCCCTGCAGATTTCTCTGTTGATGAGTTGCTTCATGTGGTTCTGTCACACTCAAGTTTAGGTGCGCCATATTGGGGTTTGTACTCAATCTCCCAATTCCCTGCCTGTATCTTGGCCTGTAAAGTGTGAGCTAAATGGCTTTTCTTCTATACCAACTGTGCTGATTATACTTACCTTAGTGGACTTGTGTTGACTTGTCCTTTTGTGATTAACTAACTTCGCTTAGCATAATTTTCTCCAAATCTTCCCATGAGGTGATGTGCTTCATGCAGTTATCATGCTTTTTAATGATGTATAGTACTCCATTGTGTGTACGTGCAAGTTTTCTAATCCACTTGTCTATCGGTGAAAATTTAGGTTGCTTCCAATTCTTTGCATTTGTGAATTGCGCCACAATAAACATTGGAGCACAGACAACTTATTCTTCATCTATTTCTTACTTCTTACCTCTTAAGTGCCCAGTAGAGTAGGGGTGCTCGCACTTTTGCAGCCTGCAAGCTACTTACAGAATGATCAAGTCAAAATATATATTTATTTTTATTCATTTATTTGATTTATTCACAAATGTAGTAGAGAATTCTTTATATTTATAATGTATGTTTATGTACCTTGCATAACCACATAAATCTATATTGCACAACACAACACAACTAACTATGCACATTTTTTCTTTACCTGAGTCTAATCTGATGATCTTGCACTGAATGGAATGAGGCAAGGATGCATAGTCTAGACAGTAGCTACTGACAGCCAGCCTCAAGCACATTTCCAAAAGATCATCAGTCATGATGGAATGATACTTGGACTTAAGGATCTTTATGTGGGAAAAGGCAGCCCCACATAAGTAAGTAGAGCAAAATAATGTAATCAAGGAATTAGCACATTTTCTCATGTTTGGCTACTTACTTTATCTCTGTGAGTAAGTTCCAGAACTGTTCATGTGCTCTGGATGTCAGATGAATGTCGGCTTGCAGTGGCAAAATCCCCTATTCCATGTGAAACTGATATTTTTTGTCTTCTTACTTGGTCCAGCTCCCCAATCCATTTTACTACCCTTTATTACATTTAAAAGAGAAAAAACAAGGTCTAAAAATTGGTAATAACTTATTTGTCAATTTTGCTGCACTTAGCACAGTCCTTCGTGCTTGCGTTTGACACCTAGGATTGTATCTGATTGGCTACACTGTGTATCAATCAAGTGTCAGGATTGATGACAGGCTTATGTTTATTTTTTAAATGCCATGCGATCTACCCATACTACATTTGTGATCATAATCAATGTATTGAGTA
Organism: Nesogale talazaci; assembly: GCA_004026705.1. Classification (NCBI taxonomy): domain Eukaryota; kingdom Metazoa; phylum Chordata; class Mammalia; order Afrosoricida; family Tenrecidae; genus Nesogale; species Nesogale talazaci. The sequence continues at coordinate 22,140 of PVJH01004883.1, read as the reverse complement.
CCCCTGCAGTAGAGGGATTGCTGGTTTGTAAGGTAACTCAATTTCCACTTACTTTAATATTACCAGTTTTACTTTCCACAGTGGCTGTAGGTATCTGTAAGACTGTCAGCAATGGATGAGAGTTCCAATCTTGCCACATCCCCTCCAGCATTTGTTGCTCTCTGATTTTCTAATTTGGGCTATCCTACAGTGCTAAGTGGTAGTTAGTTGCTTTAATATGCATTTCTCTAAAGGCTAATGATTGGGAGCATTTTCTCGTATTTATTAGCCATTCAGGTCTCATCCCTAGTGAAAGTTCTGTTCAGGTCTTTTGCCCACTTCCTCTTTTTGCAGGGTAGGAGGGTATTGGAGATTTTTAGTAATAAGCCCTCTTCTATTGTGTCATTTCTAAAAATCCTCTCCCAGTCCGTGGGTTCTATTGTTACTCTCTTGGTGATATCTTTTGATGCACACAGTTATTTTATCCTTAGTATATCCCACTTGTCTATTTCAGGTTCACCTGTACATATATCCTTGCCTGTTAAAGTTAGCCTATGTATTCCCTAAGTCAAGGTTTTTACGTTTATCCCAATTCCTTCACTGATGTTTCTAATAGTTTGGGGTTTTACTTCTAGATCTGTGATTCACTTTGAGTTTGTTCTTGTGTGGGGGGTGAGGTAAACATCTTGTTTCATTTTTCTACAGTTGAATATCCATTGTTTCCTGCACCACTTTTTTAAAATCATTTTATTGGAGCTTATGCAACTATTATCACAATCCATTGGGTCAAGCACACTTGCACGTTTATTGCCATCATCATTCTCAAAACATTTTCTTTCTATTTGAGCTCTTGGTATCAGCTCATTTTCTTCCTCCCTCTCCCACCCTCTTTTCCTCAAGAACCCTTGATAATTTATAAATTATTATTTTTTTCATGTCCTATACTATCCAACTTCTCTCTTTTCTGTTGTCCATCACCCAGGGAGGGGGATCAGTTCTCCCTTCCTCCCCCCACTTTCCCCTTACTCTCTTGATTTGGTTACTCTCATTATTGGTGCTGAGAGGATTATCTGTCCTGGATTCCCTGTGTTTCCAGCTGTTATCTGAACCAGTGTAAATCCTCTTGTCTAGCCAGATTTGTAAGGTAGAATTGGGATCACGATAGCAGGGGGAGGAAACACTAGAGAACTACAAGAAAGTTGCATGTTTTATCAGTGCTATACTGCACCCTGACTGGCTCATTTCCTCCCCACAACCCTTCTGTAAAGGGATGTCCAGTTGCCTACAGGTGGGCTTTGGATCTCCACTCTGCAGTCCCCCTCATTTCACAATGATATGATTTTTTTGTTCTTTGGTGCATGATACCTAATCCCATCAATGCCTTATGGTCACGCAGGCTGTTGTGCTTCTTCCATGTGAACATTGTTGCTTCTCAGCTAAATGACTGCCTGTTTATCTTCAAGCCTTTATGACCCCAGATGCTATATCTTTTGATAGCCAAGCACCATCAACTTTCTTCACCAGATTTGCTTATGCACACATTATGTCTTCAGAGATGATGTCAGGAAGGTGAGCATCATCAGCACCATTTTTTTTAAAAGGGCATCCACCTCCCACTTGATTCTTTGAGGGCCCTTGTTGAAGGTCAGTTGTCTATAAATCAGGTAAAGTGAACCATCCAACTTTATCCTTCTTCTTGAGGAGTTCTCTGCTAATTCTGGGCTTCTTTTCATATGAAATAAGTGGTCAGTAGTTCTTTGAAGAAGTTTGTTAGTATTTGAACAGCATTAAACATATATAGTGGTTTGGGTAAGATTGACATCTATATTCTATCAAGTCTTCCAATTAAAGAACATGGGATATTCTTCCATTTGTGGTGGTCTCTTTTGATTTCCTGTAATAGGGTTATGCAGTTTTCCTTATGTAAGTCTTCTGTTTGGGGGGGGGGCGGTGTTAGGTATTTCTGTAGATATTTCCATGTGTTCTTGGCTATTGTAAAGGATACTGCCTTCTTGATCTCCTCTTCCATGATCTTATCCAACATACATAACAAGCAAATAGACTTCTGTTTGCTGATCTTGTACCCCACCACTTTCCTCTTTTGCTACTAGTACTCCTGTTGTGGAGCTTTTGGGGTTTTCGATGTATTGAATCATGTTCTCTGAAAACAGCTATAGTTTCACCTCCTCTACCATATGTATACCTTTAATATGTTTGTGCTGTCTTCTGTTATTAGCTAGGACCTCCAGCACAATGTTGAAAAGAAGTAGGGACAAGAGGCATCTTTGTCTGAACACCTTTGTGAGTGGGATTGTCTTCATCTTTTCTCCATTGACAATGATGTTGCCTATTGGTTTTTCATAAATAACTTGTATTATCTTGAGGAATTTTCCTTCCATTCCTATCTTCTTGGGTAACTTAATAAAAAAAATGTGTTGAATGTAGTCATATGCTTTTTCTGAATCTATCAATATTGTCATGTGATTCGTATCCTTTTTCTTGTTTTGTTTTGGGGGCATCACTGCCCTCTGGGCTTATCCTTTTACTTATCAGTGTAGTGACCAATATTGATGGATTTTCAATCCGTGGAATGAATCCAAACTGAACATGATGGATGACATGTTTTATATACTTTTTTGTATCCTATTAACCAATATTTTGATAAGGGTTTTTGCATCTATGTTCATTAGAGAAAATGATCTGTAATCCTCAATTTCTGTCAGATCCTTGCCTGGTTTGAGTATCAAAAAAAATTTTTTTGTATCCAAAGCGGTTTTATTAGAATGGCTTGCCACATATCTTCATTCAGGGTCTTTTAGTGCTGCTTCCATCTGAAGGAGCATCCTTCTCTAAGCCTGGCTTTTCCCCCTGGAGGCTGACAGAGCACAGTAGAGCAGCCAACACACAAAACTACCATTTGTGCGTGACTGAAGACCATGGTGATTTTATAGCAGCCTAGGCACTTGACATCCATGAAGCAGGAGTTGGGGCTCTGCGCCAGGCGCTTCTTCTTGTGTTTCCGCTTCTCCTCTTCGGGAGAGGGATGCAGCAGGTCCTTCACGAGAGGCATGATGGCCACAGAGGTCATCGGTGCTGGAAAGGCTGAGTATCAAAATTTATACTATCTTTGTGGAATGAGTTTGGGAGTTGGCCATGTTTTTCTATGCTCTAGAATAATTTGTAATCGCTGTCAGCTCTTCCCTGAATAGTTGGTACAATGCTCCTGTAAAGTCATCTAGTGTGGGAGCTTTTTCATTGGTAGTTTCTTTATAGCCACACCTATTTCATTTTTACTATGAGTCTGTTGAGGTTCTTGACCTCTATCTGGGATAATCTAGAAAGGGATTGTTTTTATGGATATTTTTCCATATCTTCCACAATGTTAATCTCTTAAAAATATTAGAAAATCTTCTAAACAATCTTCTAAACATAATAGAAAACAAACTTTCATAGTAATTTGTGATTATCCTTTAATATCATTGGGGTCTGTTTTGATTTCCCTGATCTCATCCTGTACCCTGGCTTTTGATGTTTTCTCCTTCTTTTCCTTGTTTAGGTTTGTCATTGGACTGTAAATTCTGTTGATCCTTTCAAAGAAACAGCTTTTAGCTGCATTGAATTTTTTTGCATTGTTCTCTTGTCTTCCCTCTCATTTAATTCTGCCCAGATTTTTATTATTTCTTTTCTTTTGCTATTGGAGCAGCTAGTCTATTGACTGTGTTCTAATTGCTGGAGATTTTGTGATAATGTATCAGTTGTAAGTGTCTCCTCCACTACTAAGCTTCCTCTGATTACTGCTTTTGTTGTATCCCATAGGTTTTGGTGTTCCCTTCGTTCTCATTCCCATTAGTTCCTATAAACTTCCTCATTTCCTCTCTAATTTGGGCCAATACCCATTCATGATGCAGAAGATTGTTATTTATCTTTCACTTGTTTGCCCTTGTTTTTCTGGTTATCCTTTGTTGATCTCCAGCTTTATGGCATGTGGTCTAAGAAGGACATCTGAGTGATCTCTATATGTTTTAATTTACTCAGGCTCAACATGTGTCCCAGCGTTTGACCTGTTTTCAAAAATGACCCATGCATACTTGAAAAGAATGTGAATTTTTTCCATTTGGACAGAGATTTCTATAAATGTCCATCAGATCCAGTTGCCAGATTGTAGTGCTTAGCTCCGTAGCCTCCTTTGCTATTGCTGACTTTCTCTGATAGCAGTGTATTAAAGTCACCCACGGTGACTTTTGAGTCTGTAATTTTTTTTTCATATTTTGAGTAGTGAGATAGTTAAGGTTTATTGTGCCAAGCTGGCTGATAAACCCATGTGGGATTAATTGAGGGGCAGAGAGATAAATGGCTCATTGAGTCTTGCCTTTCTGGGTTTTCTGGTCTCTTGCTCTCTGATGGTCGGACCAGGGTGCAGCTTCCTTAGCCAATTCCCTGCTTCGGCTGGCAAGGCTCACTTCCTCAGAGACATCCCTGAAAAGAAGCCACATGAACCTCTCCTGATGCAGCCCTGGGTGCTGGAGCAATCGCGTGGAGACCCCTGCCAGTGCTGAGATGCTTACACGCTCACTGATTCATCTTTCCTTCTACAATTGACATCATGGCATGTGTTTTTGTGAGACTGAGGACTTTGTAAATCAGTGTTGGACTTATGGGCTAATGTTGAACTTATGCACTTAGCACTGGCTTGGAATGCTTTCTTAATGTGCACTTACCCTTTATAGAAAACTCTCTCTTATACATATATGAGTTTCTGTGGATTTGTTTCCCTAGTTTACCCAGACTAACACAAATAGTTTGTTTGATGAATTTCCCGAGTCTCTTGTTTGGTGTTTATACATTTATTATGCTTACTGGTTTCTGGTCTACTGATCCTTTGAGCTTTAAATAGTGCCCATCCTTGTATCTTCTTATGGTTTGCATGTTGAGGTCAATTTTGTGGGAATTTAGAATTGCAGCCCCTGCTTTTTTTAAGTTGCCATTTGCCTGATATATTTTCTGCTAGTCTTCCTTTCTTAATCTATTTTTGTCTGTGAGCTTAAGCTGTGTCTCTTGTAGGCAACAGATTGGTGGGTTATGTTTTATGAGCCAGTTCTGCTAACCTTTGTCTTTTTATGGGTAAGTTCAGGCTGTTGACATTCAGAGCTATTACCACCATCTGTGGATTCATTACTGTCATCTCTTACCTTTTGTGTTGGGTATTTTTCTATCTCCTTTCATATCAGTGTGCTGTGTTCAAGTGGGAGGGGCTTCATTCTTGCCTTCTTTTCCCTCTGAAGCAATGTTATCTTGTTAATTGTTTTGGCACATTGACTTCTGGATGGAGTTGAGCTATATGATGGTCTCTTGCTTGTGCTTGGCGGTTATTAGTCTTCTGACCACAGTGAGTCAGCAAGGATTTTCGACATGATTTTGGTGTCTTATGGCATATTCTAGGAATTTGTTCTTGTCCAGAAAGACTCTTGCCTAACCATCTATCTTAATAGATGGTTTAGCAGGGGAGAGGATTCTCATATTAGTGTCTCTTTTCTTTCAGCTTTCAGAAGTTGTTACTCCTCTTCATGGTATCTGCTGATATTTCTGAGCCTATTCTTACCTGGGCACCAATGTATGTCACCATCTTTTTGTCTTTTGCCACTCTTGTTTTCTTTTTCCTTGAAGTTGGATAATTTAATTATTATGTGCCTCAGTGAGCTCTTCCTAAGGTTTGGTCTGGTAGATGTCCTCTATGATTCCTGTATGGGTGTCTGATTCTCATTCTTTAAGGTTGGGAAGTTTGCTTCCAGGAATTCCCTTGCTAAGTTAGCTGTAGACCTCTTCATTGTGTCTTGTTCTGGAAGGCAAATTATACGAATATTGTTCCACATCATAGCATCTGTCATTGATCTCAGGTTTTCTTCCACCACTTTAATTATCTTGTTTGACTGTCATTCCCATTTGTTGAAGCCTGCCTGATTGTCCTCAAAATCACCGGTACAATTCGCCACCTCTTCTAGTCCATCGGTAAGGTCCATGATCTCGTGCTTTGCTTCTGTTACCTCATCCATTAGTTTTTGTATTTCCCTTTGATGGATGGACTTCATTTCCTCTATCGTGGACTTATTCTGCATTGCTTCCCTCATATATATATTTCTCTAAGCAGCCTTCTGAAGATTTATTTTTGTTGCAGACCAATGTCTGTTTCTTTTCAGAGCATCATTAGCTTTAGAAATTTTTCCACTGCTGTGTTTTGTTTTTCTTGTTTCTCATTGAGGGTGTTGAGCTATGTTGCTATATGTGTGTTGTTTTGGAAGAACTGGGCACCAAGTTTCCAGAAGACCAAGGGGCCCTAGAGCTCTTTGTGTTACTGGTAAGAGTGGATTTGGGGACCACTTATGGCCTACTATGGGGTTGGGTCAGGCTGCTGTGTAGGTGAAGTGCCACAGCAGCTCAGTGGCCAGAGAGGTATGGGACCTCATAGGGTGTGCTGAGACCTGTACTGTATGTGTGCCACTGGGCTGGGTTGGAGCGGGTCTGCAGCAGAGGCATGGGTAGAATTTGGTCTGGATTGTCTGGCCACAACTTACCATCTTTTAAATGCTCTCTGTGGAGCTCAAAACATTTATGTTAAATGCTTTACCCATATTTTTGTTTTCATAATTCCTGGACAACACAGTTTAGACAGTTTGTGGGTGATGCATTTTCTCTATTCCAGGAAATGTTTGATACTTACAGCTAATAACATAATTTCAGATGTTATTTCTTTTGCTTTTCTGTAAGTATTAAGAACTTTATTTATTTATAACATTTCACTGAATTCTCACCAGTCATTCTAAGAAAGATTCTATACCTTTACAGGAATGGAATCTGTAGTAAAGGAATGATATACGTTGTTTAAGTTTGTATATGATCTCCAGCTTCATTACTATCACCACAACCATATTTTCCAAGTACTGTTCATACCTCTTTGGTCGTAACTTTTGACTTCCAACTGCCAAAAATTATCAATGAATCTTGATTGCATGTTTGATCAATTTCAGACTGAAGACTAAAGGTAGAATTCTTCAATTTCTTCATCACTAGCTTTAGTGGTGAGTGCATAAATTTGAATAATAGTTGCATTGATTGGATTTCCTTGAATGCAGATGGATATAATCATTTCAAAAGCAGCATTCAAATAAATCTCGAAATGTCCTTTTTGACAATGAATGCAACACGGTTACTCTTGATTGTGTCATTCCCAGCATCGTATCATAAACCATATGATTTTCTGGTTCAAAATGGCCAATATCATCTCAGGTCAGCTCACTGACACTTAGGATATAGATCTTTAGATGTTATATTTCATGTCTGATGATGTCCGTTTTCCTAGACTTAAATTCATACTTTGTACATTCTAAATCAAACTTATGAGTACATTTTTGCCCCTGTTTCTTTTCATTGTGTCACTCCCCATCAGCAAATGAAAGTCCTGAAAGCTTTCCTCCCACAGGTTTTACTCCATTCATGTCATTATGGTCAGCTCCACCTGGGGAAGGCAGTCAATCCTTCCTCAGTCATATTTTGAGTGTCTACTCACTTGCGAGGTTCATTGTCCGGCACTATCCCTAACAATGTTCTGTTTCTATTCATTAAGCATTTAGTATCTGAGAATGTTTCAGTGCTCTGCATATGACTTTCAGCAGTTAATGCCTCCCTAATGGACAGTTCTTAATTTGAAAGCACCACTGATTTTTTTTTTCTTACTTTGGGTGACCCTGCTGGCATTTGAAATACCAGAGATATGACATAGCTTCCAATATCACAGCAAAACACGGACACTCAGTATGACAAACTGACAGACAAGTGGTGACAGACAAATTAGGCCCCAAATTGATAATGCACATGTTGCACTTATAGCATTTAAGCCAGAGGCTTACTACATGAAGTAAAAACTGTTAGGACTGGAAAGAGAAAGGGTCAAAAATTCCACAAATACTTTTGAAAAGTTTAGCATTACTAGCTTATAAATATAACAAGATATAAAATCAGAAAAGGTACAGAAAAGTCAAACAAATTATCAAGAATGTTGAGGCAGCTTTATATTTTATTTTATAAATATCTGTCTCCCTGGCACTGCCCAATGCTCATCCCCTTCCTGAGCTTGCCTTACCGGGCTAATTGATCCCTTTGTTACCAAGACCCCATGATCACTCTTTTTTTTAAGACAATCCAGTTTGCCAATGGCAAAAATTGTGACCTATGAAAAGCTGATCACATTCATGATCAGGATACTACGTATGTCTATAACACTCCAAGTATGAATTTGTTCTTGGAGCAGCAGAGAATCCTCCACTAATAATAAGTTCTTAGTGAACTAGAACCAATTGAATCTTCACCTCCGATCACTATGGGCTACTAAACTCCAGGGCAATCAGACCCCGTATTGATAGACACATGGTTTTCCTTCAGTAAAATCATTTATTGTGGCAATTATTTCATCCACACTTGAATATCAGTTTTCACTTCTCAGCATATAAAAAAGATAGACACTTTCTTTCCGCATATAGCGTATGCTTTTGTTGTTCTCTTTGATTGTGGTGCTTCGATGTAATCCACGAAAGCTTAAAGAGACAAAAAGGCATCACAGATGCTTGTTGCCTCTCAAGCCCAATCAATATCGACACACAGCAGCCCTATAGGACAAACACTAGTGCGGGTTTGGGAGACCACAACTCTTTTTTTAAATTTATTTTTTGAGACTGTAATTCTTAACAAGAGTAGAAAGCACTCTATTTCTCATGCAAGAGTGGCTGGTAATTTTGAGCAGCTGACTTTGCTTTGAGCAAGCCCAGGCATAATCACTACACCACGGGGGCTCCTTGATCAATAATGAATTTTCCCCTAAATTTTTAAGGGTCCTCATATTTTACAAGGCAATGAAAGGACCAGTCAGAATCAGAATTACCTGTGATCACAAAATTGAAGCTCTGTTTCACCAATGAATGACTGAAATAGATTGATGGACCAGAATTCATGATATGCCACTATTTCTTAAAATACTTCTGTTCTTTTTCCAGATGTTTATTTACTTTCTTATTAATTATGTACTAAATAGCTTAATTTTTAATTTTTGCCATAGTTCTCATAGAAATTTTTCTTTTCTCTTTTCAAAATCAAAAAGTTGAATGTACTTTTGGTAAAATGCATTAAAATAAAACTTTTGGAGACTAGTGAATGGGTTAACCCTCTTTAAAATAATGTGATTCTATGCTAATATCTTCCCCCAATCTTAACTGTCTTTAGGGTCACCCACCACAGAGAGAGGAGTTGAAATACAAACTTAATTAGCTTTTTCACTTTATAGGGGGAAAGGATATACAGGTGGGTTTAAATGACTTTCATAAGTGCTTGGGGATAATGGCAGTTTCGAGGATACAAATCACTGTCTTCTTCCACATCCGAGGTAGAGAGTTTCATTGTTGAGGAAAATGAGAGACCAGAGATTGCTCTCGTCTGCTGTCATTTGAGAAAACAACATTGAGGAATTGAAAGTGACAGAAAGTAAACTTTACCCCGACACAAATCCAAAGCATACTTTCCACTGAAATGACATAGGCTCGCAATAAAAATTGATGTGTTTGAATTGTGAGGTTGGAGAAGAATACTGAACATGCTACAGACCCTCCAAATAATGGACAAATCAGTATTCAAAGATATAAAGCAGGGATGCCCATTAGAAGGAAGGCTGGTAAGATATTGTCTTGCTCTGGACATGCAATTAGGAAGGACCCACCCGAAGAAAAGGAAATCCCTGTGGGGTCAGTAGAGGGTCAGCAAAAATGAAGGAAACCATCCATATTCTGGGGAGGGTTGCTTGCAATAGCTACAAAAATTGGCTCAAACACATCAATGAGCAGGAAGGTGGTGCGGGGTTGGGCAACACTGCATTCTATTATGCAAGGTCACTGTGAGTCAAACTTGACTTAGAGTGAACCAAAAATCATCAATAGAAAATTTGGGAAAGATGGAGAGTAAATTCTCACAGTCACCTCCCATACAGCAGTGCTATAGGTACATTGCTGTCCAGCTGTCTCTGTGCCCTCTCCCCACAACCAGGCACATTTGTTGTTTTACTGTCACTGTGATCTTATTGCGCAGCAATAAGCATTACAACTAAGGAGGGTTCCAGAGTGCAATAAACTACTCATAAACATAATTTTAATTGCCACGTAATCGTCCATTTAAGAGGATATGTCATAGTTTGCTTCACCTTGCTTCTATTTGAGCACAGTGAGTTGAAAAAGAGCCATTCAAATGAAGAGAGCAGAAGTATACAGAAGAGGAATAAATGTTCATAGCAAATTGAAACATGAAAATACTCCCAGCGGGCATATCAGTGCATTGAAGTTGTGGGTCACCTGTGTTTTTCTTCCTTCCTATTTTTCTCTGTGGAACAAAGATAGTAATGAGAACACCTACATTTATTGAGTAGCTACCACTTGATAGATGCTGCACATGCATTTCCTCATTAAAGCCTCACAAAGACTAGCCAAGGTCACAACTCTGTCTTCATTTTACAATAAGGAAAATGAGACACAGAGACTTGGTAGGCCATTGGTGAAGAGGACAGAATCTGTTCCTATGAGAAACTGTGTCTGAAGAGAAAGCTTCCATTCTGAACCCCTATCCTATGTATCCCAAGTTTCTTATAAGTATGTGGTTTCATTATGGTAAGAACACTATCATGGATTGCACACTAGTCATTTCCTTCCCTGGGTAAGGTTGGTAAAAGGATTTTTTAAAATCTGCCTACATCTCAGAACCACTTATAAAGTCATCCCTCTAAAAAGCCCCATCAGTCATGTCGGAAATGTTTACAATTCAAATCGGTTTCAGGTTCCTCTGAAATTGATTAGATATAGAAGTTTTTCAAAAATCAAGCACACCCTGCTAATTGCAGTTACGTGAATGAAGACTGGATTCCAACTGGATGAAAATTGATTGTGCTAAAAGTAGTCTCTTCTGTAATTAAATGAAAACTGCGCCATGCACTGTAATTAGTCAGCAATAACTTATTCTAAGTGGTAACAGTAAGTCCTGGTGTGGCTCATTAAGGGGAGTCTGGCAAGCCCTGCCTTAGCTGAGGTGCTGTCCGTTGTCCTCAGCAACGTGAATGGAGCATCTACTGCTCTCATTGGAGCTGCAGAAAAGGGGGTGCATCCTTTGTAGCCCAGATGCTCATGATATCCAATCTCCTCATTCTTTCGTTCAGAAGACATGTGAGATGCTTTATGTCTCAAGGAGCCTCACTAACAAAACATGATGGCCTCAGACAGGATGCATAGTCATTGCTGCTGCACACGCCCCAGAAGGGGCCTTGGGAAAATCAGTAAGCCCTGTAATAGTCACTTGATAGATTGTTCTTAGTGTCTAATGCAGACGAATGTATCTGAAAAGCTATGTATCTGGAAAGCTATTTTTAAAGAGGAATTCTTCACCCCAAAATTTCTCTAAACTCTCCAGTGTGTAAAAATATTCAGGCTGCATTGTATTTTTTTAAGGAATGATAATTTATTTTTCTTTGTCACTGTTTTTTACTTGTTATTCCTATAAGATGTGCAATGCATGCACATCATTAAAATTTTGGTAAATATGGGAAAGTAATCAAGAAGCAAGTGGATGAAGTCCCTCCCCTTCCCCCAATCATCTCTTCTAATTACGATTGTCAGACAGGGAGAAAGACAGAGCTTTGCTACAGACAGGACTTTTAGACAACTGCAGTCTTGAAAACTCACCGGGGAAGTTCTACCCTGTCCTATAAGCCCATTATGAGTCGACATCAACTTAATGGCAGCGAGTGTGGTGTTTTGGCTTTATTAGCCAGGTCACAAACCTCCAACTACTCTTTCATGTAGCCATCCCCATCATGTATTCAGAGATCATTATTTGCACAATTGAGTATTCTGCAAGAAAGATCCTGTGGAAAAAAAATAATTTTGAGTTGTATGATGAATGTGAACCTGGAGATCCGATAACCATTCCTTGTATTTTGAGCATCACCAACAGTGAATTCTTGTGACACCGGCTGCCCTTGTGCTTTGTTAAGGGGAGGCTTCTGCCAAAGGGACAGCTGTTCCATTGTAGGAATAATCATTCCAAAAAAAGTAAAGAAGAGCAAACTGGCCATTTTATAACCTGGGATTAATCACATTGAACCAGTCCTCCTCCCCTGAACATTGTTACCCAGAAGAACAAGGTACTGAGTCTCCTTAAAAGAGCCAGTTTGGGGTATTCCATGATGCTCACCTTCCTGACATGATCACTGAAAACAAAGCAGGTACATAAGCAAAGTGGTGAAGAAAACTGATGGTGCCTGGCTATCAAAAGATATAGCACCTGGGGTCTTAAAGACTTGAAGATAAACAAGGGGCCCTCTATCAGAGAAGCAGCAAAGCCCACCTGGAAGTAGAACACCAGCCTGTGTGATCATGATGTGTCAAAGGGATCAGGGTTCAGGCCTCAAAGAACAAAAAATCAATTATGAATAAGGGGAAGTGCAGAGTGGGAACCCAAAGCTCATCTATAGACAACTGGATATTCCCTTGTAGAAGGGTCACAGACAGGAGAAGAGCCAGTCAGGGTGCAGTGTAGCAACGATGAAACACATACACTATTTCTCTAGTTCTTCAATGCTTCTCTCCACCCCCACCCCCCACTATCATGATCCCAATTCTACCTTAAAAATCTGGGTAGACTGGAGGAAGTACACTGGTCCCAATAGGAACTGGTAACACAGCGAATCCAGGACAGATGATTCCTTCAGGACCAGGGATGAGAGTGGCGACATCAGGAGGATGGAGGGAAGGAAAAGCCGAAAGGGGAAACCAATTGCAGGGATCTACATATAACCCCCTCCCTGGGGACTGGTCAACAGAAAGGTGGGTGAGAGGAGACATCTATCAGTGTAAGACATGGAAAAAATAATGATTTACAAATTGTCAGAGGAGAGGGAGGGAGGGGGATGGGGGGGTGGGGAATGAAGAGCTGATACCAGGGGCTCAACTCGAAAGCAAATGTTTTGAGCATGATGGTGTAAACAAATGTACACATGTGCTTGACACGATGGATGGATGGTTGAATTGTGGTAAGAGTTATCTGATTCCCCAATAAAATGATTTTTTAAAAAGAGTCTGATTAAAGAACTATGCTCAGCACAGGGCAGCCATCACCAGATTGGATGGGTGGAGTGGAGTCTGAGGCTGAGAGGACTGAACGATGAAGTGCAACCTGAAGTCAAGGTTGTGGTGTGTCAACAAGTCACAGAACTTAGGTCCGCAGACATTGAGATTTTCAGCTAAAAAGAAAGTATTGTCCTACAGTGAAAACATGCCCTTTGTAAGAATGAAATGAGCAGAGTGATTGGAAGTCCAGAGATGGTCCAGACCAGGAGAATGCTCAAGTTCACGGAAGAATGAGGACCACTTCACCAGACAATAAAGAAGCCAGGAATTTTTTAAAAATTGAAGCAAGAACTAAAACTGCAAAATAAAAATTGCCTGAAAGACAATTGCAGGAGATAGAACTGAGAAGTGGAATTTAGTGGGAACTGATAGCTATAATGTATAAGTGGTACTACATGATTGGTGGAGGGTACGTAAATTCCAAGTATACCTGTTCTTCAGTTCAATACAGGATGATCACAGGACAGATTTTCCTGAGAGCCTCCTATTAAAATTGCTGTCTCAAGCATGTTTCTCCCTGGGAGTCCATTGTAAAGATGTATTGATAGTGCTATGCGTCAAGTTCTTCAGACATAAGCTATGGAATCCTACATCTGGTGACTATAAAGTACAGAATCCTGGGAATAAGCTGTGAATTTCTGCATCTGCCAGACCACAATAAAAAAGGAAGGTTTCCTTTAAGGCATATGGTTAGACCTGCACAAAGGTTAGGAAATTCCAGTAGAGAAAAAGTTTTAATCCAGCATGATTCATATTAGAAGAAAAAAATTTCATAGTTACTACTAGTGTGTGTTAGTCCGGGTAGGCTAGAGGAACAAATTTCATAGACACGCATATAGACATAAGGAAAAGGTTTATATACAAGAGGAACAGGACTTTGAGCCCAGTCCCGTTCAAAGTCATAAGTCCGATATTAACTCATATGCCTGAAATTAGTCTATAACGGCTCCTTCCGACTCACGAAGTCACAGGTCAGTGGATGCAGAGTCCCAGTGGTGACAGGTTCTCCACATGGCTCCTCACTTCCAGGCCTTGCTGACAGAGGTCTCCATGTGGCCACCCCAGCTTCAGAGGTTTGGTTCCATCAGGGCAAAGCCATGTGGTCTCTCTGCCGGCTCCTCCAGCTTCTCAGACACTGCCATCTTGTCTTGTCTGTGGTTCATCGTCTCTGAGACTAACTCCCAACAACTGAGGAAGATAGCTTCTCATCTTCACAAGGGAAATATCACGAGATTTCCCAGAAGTCTCAGGAGAAAGCCATTGGCTACTCAATGGCTATCTCCAGATAAACAGGCTAGACTCCATCCCTACATCTCAATCATAAAATTAACATAAGCACATGACTGCCACATGATGGCAGGAGAAGTTACAGGCTAGACAACTATTAACTTGGGTGAAGGTAAGGACAACACGCAATAGAAGAGAGGTCAACAAAAAATGATGGGAACAAAAATGAAGGGAGGGAGGAGATGTTTGCAAGAGTTAAAGGCAACAGAGGTTAAACACTCATATACACACAATCCTGCACAGCATTGACCTACCGGTAGATGAATGAATAGGTTGAACAAATGTGGAAGAGAAAATGAGAGTATATTCATGAATATATACAGATTTGACTTAGGCTACTGTATGTGTGAATTTACCTTCACTAAACATATCCAAATATATTTTCACTAAATATATCCAATATTTGGATAATATATACCCCAAAACTCCAACTCCCTGCTATTGAGTTGATATTGACTCTTGGCGACCCAATAGGTCAGGATAGACCTGACAGAGAGCTTTGTAAAGTCGAGTATGGCAGACGTTGTTTAGTTAAAATGTGGCAACCTAGCATTCGATCCCCCTTTTGATCCATTTGAAATTTTTCTTTCCATTTTTATTATTTTCTGCTTGCTTTGTGATTGAGATTTTTCTGTGTTCTGTCTAGTCCCTGCTGTTGCATCTTGTGTTTGTTTCCTGTTTGTGTTTGGGGTGATTTCTGAATATGAAATCCAGGACAAGTAGATCTATAGAGACAATGCCTGGATTGAAAATTGCCCAGAGGCCTAACAGAGAAGGATGGGGAGGAAAGGGGAACTAGCAACCATGAGTGCAAGAAGAAAATGTTCTGGAATTGATTATGGTGGTGATAACACAAAGCTTCATTTGACAGAATGATTAATTGTATAATTTATGGAGTATATGCCAATAAAACTTTTTTTTTTTAGCTTAAGGCATTTTCCAAAAAAAAAAATCGTCCTACATGGAAAAGGCTTTGATGGTATTCAGCCACTTGCAACACCATGCTTTCTCACAAGGAGGCCAAGTTGCAATAAGGGAAAGTGAGTAGGTTTTAAAGCCAAACAGGATCCAAACACTGTACAATTCTGGCTTCATGAATTGCACGACCCCAGGTTGATCAGAGACACCAATCCAGTGAAGCTCATAAGAAAAAGTTTTTTATCAAGAAACTTTATTTATCAGGAAAACATCCCAGCCTAGTCCAACTCAAGTCCGTAAGTCCTTTACTAATTTATAAGGCCCTTCAGACTCACATAGTCACAAGTAATGATGTAGAATGCAGAAATATCACAGGCTGGTGGGTGCAAAATCTTGTAGAGTTAATGGCACTAGGCACAACTCCAAGTCTCTGGTCACCATCAGGGAAAGACAGCAGGAAGATGAAGGCAGAGAGACATGGAGGTTCCCAGGGCCCTTCTTCTCAGACGGCAACCCCAAAAGAGTTACTATCAGGCTGTGACCAGATTGACAGACTAGACTCCAACCCTACACTCCTATATCTCAACTTGGCATGAATTTATATAGCTACCACATGAACCATCTAGTCTCAAATTTCTTCTTGCACAAAATAGAGATAGCTAATATAAATAATCAACCAAATTTACTTCCTCCTAAGGAGTTCTGCAGTAGGCGGGTGTGGAGCCTTGGTTGAGTAGTGATTATATGTTGGGTTCAAAAGTCTAAAAGCTCCAATCACTCAGTGAGAGAAAGATAAGGTTCTCTATTCCTGTAAAGCAGTGATTCTTAACCTTCCTTATGCCTCAACCTTTTAATACAGTTCCTCATGTTATGGTGACCCCCAACCATAAAATTATTTTTGTTGCTACTTCATAACTGCAAGTTTGCTACTGCTATGAATCATAATGTAAATATCTGATATACAGGGTGCATTTTCATTGTTATAAATTGAACATAATTAGACATCATTAAAGCATATTAATTAATCACAAAATAATGTGTAATTATATATTGTGAAATATTTATGTGTTTTCCAATGGTCTTAGGTGACCCCTGTTGCTACCCACAGGTTGAGTACAGCTGCCGTAAAGAAACCCACCGAGGACATCCTCCCCTGTCATGTAAGGTTGCTGTGAGTCAGAAGCACTCAGAGGCAGTGAGTTTAGTTTGAGGAACCCTACTGGCATAGTGGGTTACCGATTGGAGTGCTAAGATCAGTCTACCAAGATCAGCAAGTAGACTTGCCTAATCTTCTTCATGAGAGAAAGTGGAGACTTACTGTTCTCTTAAAGATATGCAGCCTTGGAAACCAAAGAAGTTTTCCTTTGTCCTGTGGGGTCACTAAGTCGCCCTGGTGGCTTCGAGGTCACACAATGGGCTGTGAATCACAAGGTCATACGTTCCAAGCCACCAACCACTTCATGGGAGAAAAATGAAGCTTTCTACTCCCGTCAAGAGTTTCAGTCCTGTAAATCCACAGGGGATGTTTCTACTCTGTCCTATAAGGTTGCTGTGAGTAAGAAGCAACTCAATTGCAGGGACTTTAGTTTAGTGTTATGGAGTCATTATGACTCAGAATTAGCCCAATGGTAGTAAGTTTGTGATTTAATAGCAACTCCAAGCGAGGTTCTTCTTTCTTAAATGTGTGCCTGGTGCCCACACTTGAAACTGTATAATGGAGTTTTGCTTGACTGATCGAGATCTTGGTCCTTCTGATGGTAAGGGTTTTCTTGTGGAGAGCATCATAGCTAATCTGCTTCAAGACTTGGACCGCTGAGTACCCTCTAGAAGCCTTTCAACCATGAGTAACATTGAATGAGACCCCGATAAGTGCAAATACAATTGGAAACTACATGGGTCAATTCTCAAGGTGAAAACAGAGGAAAGAGCTCCCCTCCTCCATAACTTTCGCTGGGTTTCCCTTTGGATTCTTGTACTGTGCTAGTAGCTCACAAGTGATCATCATCCCATTTATGGATAACATACCCTGTTAACCAGCTCTATCATGGCCAACCATGACACAGAAATGGACCCAAAGCTTGACAATTTGGCAGATGAACAGGTAAACGTATGGGTGGAATGGGAGACTCAGAGGGATATGGTGAGCCTTTACAAGATCCTGGTAGCTGTGTAAAATTGGATTTGGGGCAGGCCTGCAGACAAGCAACACACATTCCAAGCAGCATGGCGGCTTGCCATCTCGGAGCAGGCACCAGCATGTTTGCAAATGCATCTTTAAGATACAGATCCAAGGACAAGAAGTTGGGTTCCTACGCCTTGAGTACACTGCCCTTCTATAAGAGGGAGATTGTGTTTCGAGCAAGGTGGTGAACCCTAGTTTCCCCATTCTAACTTATCATACTGGGTCTTTACTTTAAAAGTTGTGGAACTAAAACTGTAGGTCTGATCTAATGACACTTCCTTGGGCAAAGCCTATTTAAACCAGGCAGATGATTGTTGTTTCCATTATAAAATTAGGTAAGGGTTTATATTGCAGATCACCAGGGTTATATTCAACAATTGAAATCACCCATCAAATCCCCTAATATTTTACTCTTCACCCACTTCTTACTTTTGTTTCTCCCCATCGCGCACTATCCCGTTACACTCAAATTAATACCCATCTATGCTCTAGCACACTGCTCTCTTCCTGCTCCAACCCCACTCCCCACGTTTCACAGTCTCCAATATAATCCCCTTGGTATAAAAGTCTTTATCCTGCTTTTATGTATGCATTCACTCTAATAGTGCCCGGAAAAATTTGGGAAGACACAGCACCAGACCCAGGGGCTGCCTAAAAATACAATGTCTTAGTCTTTCTTCTTTAAAAAAAAAAGTAGTATCTAATTATAACTCTAGATAATTCATTATCTTTCTGTCCGAAAGAGATTAGAATAAATTTAGGTTGCCCAAACCCATCTTTTAGCCAGGAGGATTAGAAAACTCAACAAATGTCTATAAACTATGCACCTACTGGTTGTATGCCCTTACCTACATAATGGTTAAGACTCTTCGGTCTTTGCTATCTCTTCAGCAGATTACCACTCTGATAGCACTTATTCAATAGCGAAACTTTCTTTTCTCATCTGCTCTTTGTAAAGAGAGGTTTTGGGGTTGGGAGTAGATTTCACGACTCACAACTTTTCCCCAGCGTCAGCTCAAATACTTTCTCCTGCCTCAGAATTCATTCCGAGCACTGTGGAAAACTGTCGCGCTGAGAATAAACCAGATGATATAACATGCTCTGAAATCTGTCTCTCTTCATTTTTTCTGTCTCCTAGTCAGATACAGAGTTTTGGGATAAGATGCAAGCAGAATGGGAAGAAATGGCTCGAAGGAACTGGATATCTGAGAACCAAGAAGCCCAGAATCAAGTTACAATCTCAGCTAGCGAGAAGGTAACCCGTCGTGTGCTATAAATGCTGACCAGCTTTCTGAATTCTTCAAGGTCATGCTTAATGGATGTGGCAACAGCTCTATTATCAAAAATCCAAGAATTAAACAAATAATTGGATGTCAATCTGCCCTAGGAGAAATTCATATACAACAATATAATCATATGCTATTCGACAGCAGTGGATCTAGAATGAAATGCTCTCATTTTGGTCAGTGTTGGTTATATCCGTCACCCAGCTCTGGGAATCCTGAATGCTCCGGCCAGATACTAAGCTACCTGAAATTGATGCTGGGTTCTAACAAGAACTGAGCTAATCCCACAATGTGTTTGCCAGTCTGTCACCTGAGTCATGCCTAAAGGCTCACAGCAGAAGTGGTATCAATAGACAGAGAAATGGTGTTGAAGCATAGGGTTATATTTCACAAGTGGCCATTATATAGCTTGCAGAGAGATTCATGGGAAAAGTGCCCTTCATACAACCAGGCCAGGTCCCAATGTAACTCCTCAGAGATATGCCCCTGCTAGAAACCCCAGCAAATATATAAGCACTGCGGACAGCCAGTCAATAGTCCATGAAGTCCTAGTTGCTCCAGTATAGCAGTTTTCAACCTAAGGGTCACAACCCCTTTTACAGGAGTCACCCGATTCATAACAGTAGGAAAATTACAGTGATGAATTAGCAACAGAAATAATTGTATGGTTGGGGGGATCACCACAACGTGAAGAACTCACAACATGAAGGGTCGCAGCATTAGGAAGGTGGAGAACCACAGCTCTAATATTTACTCTTTTTTAAATGCTAGAGTTCCATATTTCAAAAAATTTTTACTCGAAAAATAAGTAAACTTTGCTAGAAACATACAAAGATGTGGAATTTGCTTTAAATATATGTATATACAAGAATATGCAAATATGTTTATTTGTGGGGTTTGGGGGATGTGTGCGGTGAGTGGGATGAACTATTAATAATATTTAATTCCACATAACTCCCAAGATTTTCAGTTCAATTCAACAAGCATTTTTCTTTACCCTGTAGAGGTAAGTCCCTGGATTATGAACTTCTGATTTACATACAACTTATAGCTGCAAACCAACCCCCTCCCCCACCCTCTACCCCACCCCTGGTAAGCCCTAAAACTCAAGCTAAATGAACAGATGCAGAACTCTGATTGGGTTGTCAGAGTGGGGTGCAATCTCCACGCTTGGGGTTTGGTGGGTTACAAACCCTTAGTCCTGCCCCCTTGCCCTCATGACCGTCTCTCAAGCTGCTCATACCTGTCATCTTTCAATAAGGACTTTTGTTTGTCCATGCCCTAAAGAGAGGAAAGGCCTCCTCTCAGCTACATTTTAAAACTTCAGCAGTATCATAAAGTGACCAGCTCCTTTGCACCTATTAAATTAGAAAGACTGCATAATCATCTATGCTAAAACGGTAGAAACAAACAATGCTTCCCTTATACTTTGGTTGAGAGCATAAAATGGGAGTGACTTTCACAAAAACAAATCAGCTACATTGGTATTTATTCTTTATACCTAAACCCACTGCTGTTGTGTCGTTTGATTCGATAACCTAGTCTAGCACATCATGGTAGAAATCTATCCTAAGATATAAATAAATACAGACAAAAATCCGAGCCTACAAAGTAGGAAGCCTCACCCTCACTGATCTCAAAATATACAACTCGACCACAGTAGTCAAAACAGCCAGCATTGTTACAGTGACAGAAATAGGATAATGGAACAAAATTTAGTACCTAGAAGTAATCCCATCTATCAATGGATCTTTGACCAAGAGCCAAAACTCATTAAATGGGGTGTGTCAATCCAGGTAGACAAGAGAAACAAATCAAGAGAGAATATAAAACTTTAATACATGCATTGTCAATAGGACAGCGTCACCACCGTGCAATAAAAGTTGTGGGGGGGGGGGGTTTCTTGGTGGAGACAGATTTTTAAAAATTAGAATAGCTTATGGTGTTCTAAAGGATCACAGTGCATGAAAATATTATAGTATATCTATTGTATTCGTGTTTCCAGAGTAGACAGAAGTAGGTGGGAGCCCTTAGGAAAAACAAATCTAAATAGTCACCTTGTGAAGGACAGTGAGTTTCTTTAAGTTTGAAAAATAAATTCACTCTTCTGTATTTTAAATACCCAAGGGCGAATGCCATAAAAAAAACTGCAAAATATCAGCAGAGACATCAGGCTGTGGTATCATGGGTAACCATCGATCGGTCTCTGTTCCTTCATCGGTACCGTGAGAAGGCATTCCGCACAAGGACCAAGAGATCATTTTACCAAGGGGAGGTGCTGAAAGTCAGAATCAGGAGATCAGTCCGCGAATGGATTGTGCACTGACCGCTCTCTGTGTTGCAGGGCTATTACTTTCACACTGAAAACCCCTTCAAGGACTGGCCTGGCGCGTTTGAGGAAGGCTTAAAAAGGCTGAAGGAAGGCGACCTGCCTGTCACCATCCTGTTCATGGAGGCAGCCATTCTACAGGACCCTGGAGATGCAGAGGTGCCTCCCCCTTCATTGTGTGGGCTCTGGAAGTGGCTGCATGTGCTAATGGGGGTGAGGGGTTGTCTCAGAGGATGACACAGAACTCAGCTGTGGGGTAGAGAGGGAGGGACGAGGGGCAGGAGAAGCAATGATAACCTTGAGCGTTTTTATCAAGTAGAAATTCCCAAAGAGATTTACCTGGTTTAGCATGATTTGTGGTTGAAAGTCACAAATTGGTATTTATTTCCCAACCAAGGTCGAGGGCGACCAAAAACTGAGGGCGGAGACCAAAGGGAGACCATGTCCTTAGCCAAACAGGAAGCTCATCAGTGGTTTTCAGGTGGCCATGTCCTGTCTTGGAGGGGGCTGCAACCGCACCGTGCCACATGCTTGATTTGCTTATTTGGCATTTACTGAGCACAAACGAGGTCCCAACAGTGCCATCCACTGGCTTAAAAAGGGGAAGGGCTGGAAAAATGGAAAAGACCCGAGTGTGGTCTCCCTGAGAAGCCAAGGGAGCCCGTGGCTGCAGGGGTGTGGTAAGCGCCACATCAGAGCCCTCCTGGACGGTGAGAGAGTAGCCCTCCCACCCAGCCTTCCCCCAGAAGGGCTTTCAGAGCCGAGCTTTGAAAAGTGAGGGGAGGCAGGAGCGCAAACCACAGAAAAAGCAGCTTTTGTTTCTGCTTGGGGAGTGGAAGTCTCAAGGGAGTTGGGTTGATCTTAGAAAGGAATGGGAGTCAGAGTACAAGTCCAGGGGCAAAGAGAAAGCAGGAAGCAGGAGAGGAGGCAAAAGTTTGAATTTCATCCTGTAGG